>JAVQJX010105559.1:0-13700 GCA_036025115.1 Ambassis agassizii | reverse complement strand
TCAATGTTTTTTTTTCCCTGCTTGTGCACATTTGAATACTGACGTTTAAATCACTGTAGCTTGCTATTGGGGAAAATCAAAAAAAAGCTTGCTACAGAAACACATCCTATACATGTGTGGTATCTTTTTGTGATGAAAGCCACACAAAAGGGAATTATGTGCTAATAATTCTACGCAAATAAATGCCCATCCCTTCTATGTTTGAGCATGCTTGTTTGAAATTAAAGCCCTGCTTCTCGTGTTAACCTTGGTGTAGTTTGTTTAGGGTTTGGCTAGATGGCGCTGGTTTTCTTCGTCTGCCCAGGTCTTGTGTAGAGGAAGCCTGTCACCAGATTGAGCTGTTTCAGGATTTCAGTATTGAACTGGTCTTATTCAAAATGCTGTACTACTGACATTCATTTCTTTAAGCTTCTCACAGCAATCAACACAGCTTCATTTGTAAGAATTCTTCCTGTAGTCTACGTTGTAATGTTCTTCAGATACAACAACATATATATCGTAACGTCTGTGTTTGTGTGTCTAAACGGCGCAGTATCTCAGGAAGATGAACTTTGATGTCCTTCCTGCGCACACTTTTACCCTCTGCTTCATCCTCAATGCTCATCTGACATCTACTGTGATCAATCGGTGTTCTCAGGAATATGAGTATTTTTTTTCTGTATAAACATTTTTTCCAATGAAGAGAACAATAAATCCATTTTTATAATATTTTCTGTCCTGTCTTTACTTCATAATAACATGGTACTAGTATTGATATGTGCCAGCATCTATGATTAAATGTTTGTAAATGCTCAAATAGTCAACAAGTAATAGAAAATACACACCAGTTTTCTCTAACTTTATTGAATGAAATATAGACAAGTTTCTGAATCCTTACTATTAACAGCTTGTAAAATATAAAAGACAATTAAGACCATGCTACATGTATATTATGCTAAATGGCTGCAAGTGATTGGTTAATATTACAACAATATGATTTTAAGTACATACAGTAGGTATAATCTGTACAAATGTTAACAGTTCACAGTTAAGTGTGTTACAAAAAGCAGGGAGGACTGAAGGTGGGCTGGTGCCCCTAAATGCTTTACACTTTGCAGCAATTCTCTTTATTTTACATAAAAGCAAATATTGTGGATATGCTGCGCCCTCTAGAGTCCAAGTGAAGCGGTGACCTGACTTCCTGGTTCTTGGGTTTGGTGTTAAAGCTGTGAGTCTTTAGAGCCTTTCTTATCACATTATATTCAATGGTGTGACTTGGAAATACCAGTGTGTTTACTTTGGTGGTAAAACTCTCAGATAGTCTTTAAATATCTCCCTCTTCTTGACCTTACAACTAAGGTTTGATGCCTTGAAACGAAAAAGCTGAGTGGATGCTTTGGGAATCTAATTGGATGCAACTGATGTCTTATCCTGTGAGCAATGGAAAGACCATGACTCCCTGATTTATCCTAACTCAATTTGGCTTTTAAATTAAGTGAAAAATGAGCTTTTGTTTTTATTTCTGGTACCATGCAGTTTCTGTGCCTCTCAGTCTACGTCCTCCCTGGTGCCAGTCAGTTTTATGAACCTGAGCTATTATCATATGCTTGGTGAAAAACACAACACAGTGCATGTCTACATCAACCTTATGAAAACAGAGAAGTCTCCGAAAAGGTGCACTACCTTTCTGTAGGCAGCAGAGGGTGTCAGCATACTATCTTCTCATGAACATGAAACTACAGTAAAGAAACTGCTTCACACCAGTGATACAAATTTCACACAGTAACTCAGAGGACATAACCATTAAGCATTGTGATCCTGATACGCTTTGTGTCAAACTAGTTAGCTCTGCCACATTATCATAACGTGGGTGTTGTATCATTATTATTATTATTACTACATGTATAACAATGTCTTATATTCACAGTAAATCAGGCAGTTTTTTTTTCTTATTTACATCATTTTAGTTGTTAGGGTGCACAGCAATGGCTTTGTTGTAATTGCTACAGATTGTTAGAATAATCAGTGATACTCAAAGATATGCAATAACATCATGATCATAATGTTGCCCCCAAAAAATATCTCAGGTATCACAGCTTATATTGGAGTTTTACAAAGTCCGTACAAAAACAAAAACAAAAAAAAAGGGGGGATTAAGGATGAATGAAAGAATACTCAAGATATAAATACAATATACAAGATAATAAACCTCCATCTCTTCACTGTCTGACGCCATCTCAGTCTTACTACTATACACATAAAAACACACACGCCTATGCACAGATACACACTCAAAGCACACTCTGACCTTATTATGCAACAAGGGCAATGGAAAGTCACTGAGATGCTGAACATACATTGCACTGATCACAAGCTGGATGGGACGCTCCTGAGGCACAGGACATGCATGAGTGTGTGAGAGTGAGTGAGTGAGTGAGTGAGTGAGTGAGTGAGTGGGTGGGTGAGGGTGTGACAGTGGGTTGTCACGTTGGTGTGACAGGGCTGCAGGGTGGGGTTGGAGTACAGGTGGGAGGGGAGCTGGAGAGAATGGCGGAGTCAGTCTCTCTGGGCAGGATGGGTGAGGCGCCTAGTTTCAGTGTGTTACCAAAGAGCAGCCTCTCTCTCTCTCTCTTTCTCTCTCTCTCTCTCTCCCTCATCACTCACTTCCTGGTCCACACAGTGTGTCTCCCAGGTATCAGTCTTGTGTCTTCAGCTGTGGAGAGGCAAAAAAAAAAAAAAAGACATGAGAAGAAGGGAAACCATCTAGCCTGCAGTGCTTCCTGTATCCTCCATTTTTCCCTCCTCTCTTTTTCTCCTCTGTAGCAGAGCAGCTTAATAAATATGAAAGAGAAACACGCCCAGTTTCTCCCTCCTCCTCTTCCTCCTCCATTCATTATATCAGCTACCATGATCTCTAAACCGTTGTAGCAAAAATCCCCATCCTACAGATATCAGTCAAAACTGGAAAAAACGTCTGTTCTTTGAAGCTCTGTAATTGAAAGCGTACTCTGACATGGTTCCTTGACTTCATACTGAGCCTGTAATAGAAGGAAAACAGGAGGAGGGAGCAGAGGAATCATAATCAGCCTTTCAGCACAAGTTCATCTGTCCCTCACACACACCGCTTCCCTTTAAGACCCCGGCCTACAAAGAAGGGGTCAACGGCGGCATTCCTGCTTTGATATCAAAGGTCCCCTGGTTACTCACAGCCCCAACAAAAGCTTTTTCATCTGCTCCGAGTGCAAATCACCTCCCCTACTCCCTAATAAAAGTAAGAGCCATTGATGTTTCAAAAAAAAAGCCACTATGAGAAGATTGTTTGATAGGCCAACAAAGGAATTTAGATAATAACTACCTCTCTTCCCATCCCTCTCCCTCCTGTCAGGAGCTTTACAGTAAGACATTTTAACAGCGTGACTCTCACCTGCTCATGATGCTGCTGTGATCTCTGTGGACACAGGCTCGATCTCCTTCACAGCCTCCTCGATCACTTCGATCACCTGCGCCATCACCTCCGCGCACTTTGTCGTGTTGTCCGTCTCCGACTGGCCGGCTGCTGCGTCTTTGGCCTCTTCTGAATCAGCGCCTTGTGGTTCTTCTGACAGCACTGGCAGTCTGCTCTCTGTGGTGGGGCTCCTTGCTCCTGCTGCTGCACTGCTGTCTTGGGGCCCAGGACTGCTGCTGTCAAACTCCTCCGCAGCTTCTTCTTCCACCGTCGGATCCTCGAGCACCTGCGCTGTCTGCAGGACCACCTGGATCGGCATGTGGATCGCGGGCGCGTTTTCCTTGTCCTCTGCTTTTGCATCTTCAGCTGGTTCTTTCATTTCTGCTTCCTGGTTGTCGTTGCTCTCTTCTTCCTTGACCTGCTCAATCTCTTCTACTACTTCCTCCACAATGACTGTTTGTTCACTTACATTTACCTCCACAGCTTTCTTCAGTTTTTCCTCTGGTTTCTTCTCCTCCCCTGCCTCAAGCTTTCCTGTTACCTCAATCGGGACCGCATCAAACACCTCAGTGGCAACACAAAGTTGCTGAGGTGTCTTCACTGCAGGTTGTTCGCAGAGAACAGCAACAGGTGTCTCGGTGACAACAGGCGCTTCAGTTGCGACGTCAATCTCTTTCTCTGTTGTTGCCACTGCCTGGACTGGTGCTGGGATGGAGGAGGTTGGTGTTGTAGGCTTTTTGGGTTCTAAAACTTGATCTACAGCATCCTGGATGACAGCCTGGGCAATGACCATGCTCTGGGACTCAATTTCACTGGCTTGTTCTATTTCCTCCTCGGTTTCCTGCACCTGGACTGGTTCAACACCAACCGACTCTGACACTGATGCATTTTCCAGGACCTCCACTTCTGGTGTTGCCACTTGGTCAGCATCCAAACTTAGAGGAGCAACAATGACCACTGTTTCAGTGATAACTGGAACCTCCTCACTTGGCAAGACGACTGGGATGTCCGGTTCAGTCTCCTCTGTAATTGCGGTCTCTGAAGTTCCGCATATGGTGGATGACATCTCTTCAGTTACAGTCTGAACAACCTCTTTTACAGGGGTATTTTCTTCATTGGCAGCAAGCGCCTCCATGTCCATTTTCACTTCCTTGTTCACTATGGTTACCTCTGAGACTTCTACACTCTGGCTGCAGACGGCTGTTTCGGCTGTTGGTGAAATGGGATTGATGATAGCAGCTTTAGGAGAGTTCTCACTCATGGTTGTAGGCTGAACGACCTCGGACTCCTCATGAACGGTACTGACAATTCCCACCTTCTCTATCTCAGGTTCATAAGCCTCGCTGGCTGCTTGAATGTCCACTTCTGCACCATCGGCACCTTCAACAGCTGGCTCAAGCTCCGTGGTGTCTACTTGGTGAATTTGGGCATTGAGTACAGGGTCTTCTGTAACAGCTGCTTCCTCTGCCAAGGCTGGTTTCTCCTCCATTGAAACCTCTGTGCCAAGAGCATCGCGGATCACAGTCACACACTCTGAAACAGGCACCACAGGTTTCTCCAGGGCTACTTTGGCAATCTCCTTAGTGCCAAGTCCGGTACAGATAGCCATGGCCTCGTTACGAGCATGTGGCTCCAGGATGGCATTTGATGTGGATTCCGCATTCTCGGTTGGTGGCTCATGCTCAGTTTCCTCTGAAGCTACTTCGACTGGTACACTTTCGAGAGCCACAGATGTTTGAGGTGGGATTTCACTAATCTGGGCTTCAATGCCGCTCACAACCTCATCTGCACTCTCAGATTGAGGTCCTTGGGGAACAGGGGTGGTGGCAGCAGCTGGAGCTTGATCAACAGGTTTCACTTCAGCGGTGGACAGTCTGCGTCCTGTGCGGCCGACAGTTTTAGGCGGTACAGCATGCTCCTCTGTGTCATCTTCTACGATGTCAGTGTCGACAGACTTGGGGGTGGCGGCATTTTCTGCTTCTTCTGGGATATCACTCAGCTGATCGTGTTTATCATCTTCGACACCAGCTGGGATCCATGAAGGGGACCTATCTTCAGCAGACACTTTAGTCTGGACTGCAGCTGCTTCCTGTTCAGCTTCAACTGGTTTATCATACTCTGAGAGAGGAACCACAGCCGGGGTGTCAGAGTCTTCTTCCCCTGAGCCCTGGTCAGTAGAGGATTGTTTTTCAGCCTTCTTCTTCCTGCGTCCGGGGAAGAATTTCCTCAAAGAGAAGGATGAGTCATCCTTTGGTGCTTCACCATCTGACTGCACTTGGTCGGCATGCTCCTCTGGCTTTTCTTCAACTTTGGGCCGATTCTTTGACAAAACTATGCGTTTCAGCGTGTCCCAGGTGGACTCTCTCTCAGGAGGGCTGCTAACAGGTTCAGGTGATGAAACACCTTCTCCTTCGCTCTCAGCATTTTGGGAAGCAACCATGTTGGCCTCAGTTTTGGCCTCCTGGTCTCCTTCTGCCGCTGGCACATCCTCCTCGATCTTGGTCTCATCATCATCAGAATCAGATGTCTTCCTTGTCCTCTTTTTGGGTCCTCCCATACACATAAGAGCCTCCCAGGAAACAGAGGTGTCCATTTTCTTCTTGGGCTCCTCAGCACTGCTGACCAGTTTCTCAGTGTTTTCAGTCTTTGGCTCTTCTTCAGCAGGTTTCTCCTCCTTGGTCTCCTCTTCAACACTTTTGTCTGCCAAGGGAGCACTCTCTGAGGAGGACAGGGTGGCTGATTGTGCTGGTTTCTCATTTGTAGCTTCATCCTCACTTTCAGAGGACCTTTTGACACGTTTCTTGGGCGTTACAAGTTTCTTGAAAGAAGACCAGGCAATGATGCCCTCCTTCTTCTTCTCTCCATCAGATGCAACTTCACCTTCGGTTTCTTGGCTAGATTCATTCTGGTTGACCTCCACAGCAATTGCATGCTCTCCAGACTCTTCTGGAGATGACGGCCCACTCTCAGCTTTAGGAGGCTCACCCGAGTCTGTGGATGACTGGAGTTGCTCAGATGCCTGCTCCCCAGACTCGGTCAGCTTGGCCTCAGTTTCTTTCTTGCTCTTCTGTTTCTTGGTTGAAAGCTTCTTTAAGCCAGCTCCAGTGAAGAGCTTCTTCAGGGGGCTCCCCTGGGGTTTTGCCTTCTCCTGTGATGACAGCAGCTCAGCCTCAGATGTGACCTCCACTGGTGCCTTCTCTTCGGTTTCGCCCTTTGGCTCTTCTTCTTGTTTGGTTTCATCTGCAGCAGCTTTAGCTGGAGCAGGAGTTTCAGCAGGGACCTCAGCCTCTGGAGTAGCCTCAGACTTTGCTTCCTCTGGAGAAGTTGGGGCCTCCTCCTTGGGCTCAGACTTTTCCTCCACAGGAGTCTCTGGTGCTTCCTCCTTGGTTTCCTGTTCTGTCACAGCAGTCTCCTCCTTTTCTTCCACAGCAGTATCAGTTTCCTCTGTCTTAGCTGTCTCCTCCTCACCGGCCGCCTCTTTGTCCTCCTCCTCTTTTGTTTTCTTGATGCTGGCCTTCTTTCTTAGATTAGAGAAGAGTCCTCCACTGAAGAACTTCCTGAAAGGGGACAGGGTGGTTTCCTGTGATGGAGGAGTGGTCTCACCTTCCTTCTCAGCTCCTTCCTCCTTGTCAGCTTCATCTGTAGTTTCAGCAGCAGCAATCTCAGACGGGGCGTCAGTGGTTTCCGATTTTTCTGTATCTTTTGTAACCTCGGTCTCACCAGCCTCTTTATCAGCCTCCTTTTCTTCAGCGGTGCTCTTCTCTTCAGCAGTGGGAGCCTCTTCCTCCTTTGCAGCTTCATCAGTCCCACTGACCTCCTCTCCTTCTTTATCTCTGACAGTCAGTAGCTTCACAGGGTCCTTCTCCTCACTTTTGTCCTTCTTCAGTGTGAATTTGAAGCCTACAAAGCGGAAAATCTTCTTGAAGCCCACCTCACTGGCATCATCTGGCTTTTCTTCTGCTGCCTTCTCCTCAACAACAGAAATGTCATTTGCACCAGGGGACTCCTTATCAACTTTCTCGCCATTTACTTGAGGAGTCACTTCATCCTGGATGGTGTCCATGGTCTCGGGAGCCTCCTCCTTCTGAGCCACAGACACACCATCTGGCTGGCCAACTGAAATGACATGAAAAGAAAAAAAAAACTTAGTCATCTGTTGATCACATTTTTGACTTTAGTTTACTACTTGACGTGCTGCAGAAAGATCACTAATGATAAACCCATGATATTCATATAAAGCTATCGTCGTGTAACATTCAATTTAACAAATTCAGGTAATGACAGAGGAAATTGAATCACTGGACGAGACAGAATAAATTATCCAGTGTTCCATAAAAATCTGTAGGGAGAAAGACGAGTTTTGTATCATTTATGAAACTCTCATTCACATGTGCACATCGTCAGAGTGCTTAATTGCAATCAGATTTGTTCCAGCTAATCCTTTCCTATATAACAATGCCAAATGAATAAAAGACTAAGTATTGACGCAAATAAGATTTTAATTCCCAAGCAGACTTCCATGCTGCAGTGTGGAGACCTGTGACAGTGTGGTGTAATGTGTAAATTACTTCCAGTTGGTTTTTGTTTCTGGGAACCGAGGCACTTATTTCATTATAGTAATTCTTTAGTAGTTACAAGTGATGCATTACAACAGAGAAAAAAAAACACAAACACACACATACAATGCCTGCCTGCCACGTCTATCTCTGTTTTGACAGAGGCAGGCGGTGGGAGAGGAGGGGGGGGGGGGGGTCCTCCTTAGATCTCACTACAGTCTGGGAAAACTCACATCTGATATCCCCAGACTCTTAAAACAAATTCCCAGAACGTTTAATGCTAGGATATCAGGTTACATGATTACACACAAAGACACATAAACGCTCTTTGAATGAGCTTGCTGTGGGAATCATACGCCTTTTCATATAACACAATTTTCTTCTTCTACACACAAAAAGATGGTTTTGGATTCCATTTGTAAGTGAATTGCTGAACGTTGGCCGTTCTTGTCTCACACAAAAATGTACAACTGTGCGCCCGCATCTGTTGACATCCTTTTCCCAAATTATAGGCATGAAGCTTCGCTCACATTCCTGGGATATTTTAGCACCAAAATAGAAAAAAAGAACAGTTATTTAATAGTTTACCTGACCCACTGGAGAAACTGGGTGAAACCTTTTAAGCAAACAATTCATCACTTCAGTCCAAATGTGAATGATAAAATACAGGGGAGGAGTGTTTTCGTAATATTGTTAGTGAGGGCACGCCCATATCTTAAGCATAGATTTGACTGAAGAGGAATGTGAGCTATGCCATTCAACCCGTGTTTAGGAAAATTATTTTAAGGAGCATAATTTGAATTGAACTGTCAGGGGATTTCCAGAATGTTTATTTGTTTTCCAGTGGGACTCTGTCTCGTCTGTGGCCATGTAGTATTCAAACTAAACAATACAGGCCTCTACTACTACTACTACTACCCCTCCTTAAAATAAGTCCCAATCCCCTTAACCTAAATTCCTCCACAGCAGGATGGATGGGGACTCACCCCCTTCCCAAGGCACACATGCATGCAAACACAATAGCCCTCTAACCCTCTCAGGCCTCCAAAAATAAAGGGGAGGGGGTTGGTCAGCTTTTGTATTATCAAGACACACTGGAGCTGAGAGGAAGTTTGGAGAAACTTTTTTGCTAAACTGGTGTAAAAATTCTTGATGGCACTGGGGTCAAATCAATCAGCAACAAGCATTCTATAAAAAGTCAGGAATGTATACTTCTAATATGGAAATGAGACTAGAGAATTACACAAAATATGACCCAAGTTTCACAATTCTTTTTGTGTAAAGGTGTGTGTGTGTGTGTGCCTGTATGTGGGAGGGGTCAGAGTGCCAGCCACAGCCATGTGTATCTACATGGATAATAAAACAGGAACCATGTTGATTTAACACAGTACTGGCATCTCTCCCGTCTTTTGATCTTTGTTTTCCGGCCCAACTTTTTCACCAGACACACAACTGTTAAAACCCCATAGATCTGGTGGTGGGGGAAGGAGTACGGAGTAAGAAGTAAGGAGGAGGAGGGCGTTTTGAATAACGACTGTACCAGAAAGAATGTGAGCTGGCTGCAGGGGGTGACGAAGGGACATGGGTGTGGGGTGCTGCTGTCCATAGGGTTGAAGCCCTAACATACTTTAGAAGGTGTCACATATCTCTGACACACATCCATAGCTGAAATACTTCTCTCTGCTGGAGGCAGGCTTTGTTTATGTGAGAGTGAGACCATGTGGTAAGATAAGGCTCTCATATTAAATATCATTACTACGGCCAAAAACCCATAGTTGTAATTCTACTCCAGTCTACAATGAGATAATGTTTCTGTTGTGTTTCAGCACTACATCGAGGTTTGTGTGTGTGGGGGTTAGGGGGTGAGGCTGAGAGGCAGTTGTTTGTCTGTGCACAAAATTTGCAAAATATATGCAAATCCTTGTTATAATTACTGGTCCAGAAGCTTCGAAACAATAGGGGTCAGTTAAAAACAGGCCAAGGAGACCCCCCCCCCTCCCCCTCATGCCCCCCATCCCCAGACAGAACAGACCCCCACTTTGTATCAAAGGTGTGGTCAATCTGAAGGCTCCGGGGAGCATCAACACCCATTGTTGCACTGACGTTTGCTTGTTAAATTCAGCGGGCAACACAAAACACATTAACTTCTTGAATTTCATTTGAGCATCAAAAACTGAGGTCAACATGAATACAGCATTCTAGCCACACTCCATCTGAACCATCATCCCCACTTATAGGTCCTGATGAAGACTCAGTCCCAGCATGCAATTAAATCTGTACACCTCTGTCCTCTCTTCCCTCTTTATCCTCTGCGGCTAAGCTGAAAAACCCCACTGGGAATTAGGATCGCTCTCTAATCTAATGAAATACTTCACATGATGGGAAGCATGGAGTTGGCTCAGATGGAGCTGAAAATATTTGCTTTCATGTATTTCTATTTGCCAACTCTGTTCTATTCTGTTCCACCAAACTTCTTGGTGGGAATAGAAGTTTTGGTCAAGGAGATTAGAGCAATTAGTGCAGCGCAGGGAATAATCATCCAAGTAAAACCACTCTGCTGTGTCCGGGCATCTACTAACCACACCCTCAGGACAACAATGCCTTTGGCTATACTCACTCACACTGTATGAGGAAAACACACGTGTAGTAGAGAAACACACAAAAAGCAGCAGACAGCAAAGATTACTCGAAGTTGTACTAAGTGTGAAATTCAAAAGTTATTAATAATTCCTTCTTACCTGTTAAAGTAATTGTTCCAAGCATTGGTAGAAGTCCAAAGATCTTCACTCCAAAAGATTACAAAAAAAAAAGTTACCAAATATATTTAACTGATTAAAAAATGTCTAGTATTTGGTTTTTCTCCACAATCAGTAAAAACGGTTGATTCTTCCTCTTGGCTCCGTCCTAACTGCTGTCTGAGGGGAGAAGCTGTGTCTGTCTGTCTTTCTTTCTTCTCACTTACTGCCTCTCCTGCAGCTCTTCTCAGTAGTATGAACTGAAAAGAGGGCTCCACACACATTTCAACAGACCGACACACATGTCATGTTAGGACCACCCCGGCCTCCCTCTTCCTCCCACCTCCCCTGCCTTTCTTCAGCTGTTCTGAATGAACACCCCCCCCTCCCCCAACTCCTCCCCTTCTCCCCCTCCTACTCCTTTATCCCATCACACTCCCTCAGACCTCAGTGTAGAAGGCTAGATGATTGGACCTAAACATGTAAAAAACCAAAAACAAAATATTGTACATGGACACACTCTATACCTCCCTACCACCACACACCCTCCCATGTTAGCCTCTATGTCTGTCTGTCTGTCTGTTTCTTACAGTTTTTTCACTACAATCCAATGGGAGAGGAGTGTCAGACACCCAAGCTGCACCCCTCCTCCCCTTTCCCTGAAGGCAACCAGGCTCTCCCTTGTATGTCATGGCTCTTGTCATGCAGAGGAATGCTGATGGAGGTAACCCAGGGCTTAATATGGACACCAACTCTTCTACTTGTAAATGTCTGTTTTCTCAACGTCACTAACATCTAAAAGTTGTTTCAAAAATGTGAATGTTAATAGGCTCCTCTCAATTGCACCAATGCAGATACATTTAATCCAGCTTTTGTCTGTGTGGGGGGAAGAGAGAGACTAGAAGGAATGCAGATAAATCCTCAGGTAAATACCAACATAATCAGATCTGTCACACTTGAGCATTGTCCCACAGGAATGTGTGAATTCCATTTAGAAAGACCCTAAATGGGTGATAACAGCAGTAATCAAGTAGCGTCTGAAAGCAGCACAATCACCCCAAAAACAAGAGGGGACGGTTTTATTGATAAGAAGTCTGGCACCAATAATGAAAAAAAAAAAAAGACTCAGTCATTAAAGTATAGAAACGGTAAAACAAGACAGCACAAAGCCATGCAGATCAGGGTCAAAATCTATTTTTACTTTATCCAACAACACTTCCTGTGAGTTTTTATTGAATTTACTAAATTGAGAGATGGTCATGAATACTTGATGTTTTTCATCAGCTGGAGAGGGTGTCGGGTGACAAAACAAGTGAGGTGTAGGGCAAACAGAAGAGTACTAATGAGATGTTACACTGGACAGAAAGCTTTGGAGGGTAACATGATTATGCTTTATTACATTATAGATGAGACACTCAAATTATGTTGTTTTATATATTGCTTATCCTTCATGTTTATTATCTAGTGATGGTAACCTGGTTAAATGTCATATGAACTGAATAATACTAGCAGTCAGTTAAGAGTTAAAATCCATGGATGTCTCATGAATGAATTTCATTCGGACACACCAGAAAGGATTTCTGCTATAGTAGTGAGTCATTTTACAGGCATTTCACTATCTGTACTGTGTACATAATGACCACTATAACGAGAGATCATGCTGAATGGACAGTGAGTCAGACTGAAGGGAATTCAGGGAGAGTATACCTCCACACATCCTTTTCCCTCCCAACTTCCTTCATGCGACTCATCCACATCAGTCACATTCCTGAACTTCCATACATACTGACACATTTTTATTCAGACCACACAGTATGCCAACTATGGGGGACAATAAAGTCAAGAATTCATGTGGTTTTTCTTGGAGTTAGAAGTTTTATTTTAACTTACTATCAACAAGGATCACTCTAACCAGCTCTGAATGCACATAGCATATGTTGATACATTCCCATGAATGAGGAACATGCTACAAACCACTAAACCTCCATAGTCCCTTTGTTTTGTACATATGACATACAGGAGACTTTTGTATTTTAGTTTAAAGTTCCTTCAGGAAATAAAAGAGGAGATGTGGATGTTTAGGAGCCATTTCTTTGCTACGTTGACTAAAACAATATACATGTATTTTGTTTGTATTTTAACTGTTAAAGCCTCAACAACACAGCTCAGTGTCTGTGGAGGTGACGCCCCACATATCTTGATAAATCAGAAAACGTGTCTGACTCCAGGAATGTTTGAGAAGGGGTCTTGAATGGATGGGCGGTGGTGGGGGTTGGAGTGCTGGGCGGAGGGGCTTTTTGTAGTCTGCAAAGACAGGAATGACATCATCGGACAGCACAGAAGAAACCGCCTTTTCAGTCTTCCAAGAACTGGATAGGATGATGTTGAAATAATTGGAGGAAAGGGAAACGAGGGTAGTGAGTGTGTGAAACAGATCAGAGAGACCTTTCACTCAATAACTTCCCTTTCTTCTCTATTTTTTAATTCTTTTTTTTTCTCCTTTCACACAGTTGTTTATCTCCCAAAATCCACACTTCAATCCCCTTTAATCCTTCTCCTCTACTTTCCCTCCGTCTCTTCTATCCACTTGAGCCCCCCCCCCCCCCCTGCTGTTGGTGTGTGGGCCGGAGGGATGGATAAGAATGTCGGACAGGAAACGCAGTCCTTTCTTGACATCACTATTTCCTCTTCCTTTCGCCCATTTCCTTGAGTTACACTCATTCTGTACTCTGCACAGTCTGTCCAACAACCTTTCCGTTACAGTACGTGATGTAGCGTGACGAGATGAAAACTCTGGCTGTGACGTCCCACATGTTTTGTTTATTTTTTGCTGTAAAACAATCATGTTTACAGTTTTCACCACCAAGAAAGAAGCTGCTGGTTTCATTAAACTGAACACCGACTCGCACGCAACTGTCTAAAATTAACGTTGAGATAAAGCATGTTACAGTAGTCCTTTACAGTAAAAAAAAAAAAAAATCCTAC
>JAVQJX010105511.1:0-10385 GCA_036025115.1 Ambassis agassizii | reverse complement strand
GCAATGATAAGGTGAGTAGAGCACTGAGGCAGAGGGCACACAAATAATTATCAAAGATTTATGTGGAACATGCCTGATTTAAAAAAAAAAAAAAAAAAAATTCTAATGACTGCTCTCATAACATTTATTTTTAGATTGTTGTGCCTACAGCAGGTTTGCTTTGAAACTGAAAGCATACTTTAAATGTATTAAAATGGCTTTATATTATATTGATTCTTGGTTTGTTTATTTGGACAGATTTTTCTCGTTTGTTTTGAAAGCTAGTGGGTAATAAAAATTGTTTTGTTATATTTATTCCTTCAAACTAGGAGGTGGCTGCGTGAGGTGTGTGTGCAAACAACAAACGAAAGATTCTATTTGACTTAAACTAGAGGAAACATGCTGAACCCTTGCATTACATCATCAGTAAATAAAGACTTTTGTGATCAAACGTGACGTGGTCGATAAACTAGGAGATGTACTATTTGGTGAAAGTAGGTCACATATGGACCTGGGACTTACTGTTGAGGGCATGAACACCCATTCGTAGCAGCATTAGATAAAATGTTCAAAGGGGCTGAATTTTAAGGTATTGGTGACTTTTTGAATGTGACAAAGTTTCCAAATAAGCAGCTGTTTGATCACAAGGAAAAAAAAAATATAATTAGAAGAATAGTAATAGGTTGTGAAAATTTGATGCTCATGCCCAAATGAAATTCCAACCTCTATGACAACATCAGCAATGTCCTGTTTGTCCTGCGCAGTGAGGTCAGGAGCAATCTTCACCAACACGGGAGGTTTGCGTTCTTCCTGGAGGGCATCACGCTCCTTCAGCACCTGAGCGGATGAGGATGAGGATCAGGTGAGGATTCAGAGAGAACACAGAGAAGGTGCTTAATTGTCTCTAATAAGAGAAAGGGTTGAAGGCACCATGTGAACTGACAGATGATTGGTTCAATAAAGAAAATACAGAACAGCACCATAATGTTAATTAAAACGCTTTCAAGCTTAAATATGATGTAAAAAGAGTTTGAGAGCCCTTGAACCAATCATCAAAACCCTCCCTCAGTATCTTTCCTACAGATCCCCCTGTGCTGAAAGGGTGCAGACTTTTATCACATATGCTGTCACTGCTCTGTGGCATTCATTAACCCTGTCCTTGACTTATTTTTTTTTTCCTTTTGCTGCAAGGAAAACAGCATTTGCTTCTTACTGGGGGCTGTGCTACAGCTGCACAGCAGAAGGAGAAAATAGTACTTTGTCACCGAGAAAATATCAGCTAAACAAATTAAAGAGGCACGACAGTTAACATTTTATTAAGAACAACTTCAAGATGAGGGATCCTACAGAGTAACACCTGCACTAAGCCCTTATATTCACATGATGAAAATTGGGTATTTTAGAGGGGGGGGATGTGACATTCTTCTCCTGCCTTCATTCACAGCAGTGGTGGCTCAGATGTATATTCGTCTGTTTTACTGCCAGCTTAGTAAGGTTTCAGAGAGGATTCAAGGTTAGCAATGCTGATATGCCACCTTTCTGCTGCCGCCATAAGTCTTATAACTCTGCTGACTCTGTCACTGATGATAGCTGTTTTCTCTTTGTTTATTGAATGTTTATTAAAACAAAGAAAATACATCAGGTTTCGTGTAAAGAAAAGTCTTTTAAGCATATTTGACAACAAACGATTTTCCCAAAAATTACATCCGTCATATTACAGTCTTGTTTTAGGGTTTGTGTCAGAGTTCTATGTAATTTTCCACAAATATTTCCCATAAGCTTTGCATGTTTAGACATATTCCCATCCCCTCTAGTTTAAATGTAACTTTGGACAGTCTTACTTTTTGTAGGAGCTGCCGGAGCTCAGCCTTTCCCTGCAGATCTCTGAGACCCGGTGTATTAGGACTGCTGATGTTGACCACCAGGTAGTCAGCCAGCGGGCCCAGCACTCTCACCCCCTCTAAGTAATCTGCTCCTGCGTCCTGGGACAGCTTGTTCTTCCCCAGGTTGATGCCCAGGGGAAGGCCAGCTATAAACACACACACACACACACACATATTATAAACACACAAACAAGAAGATTCTGATAAACAGATTGTGCATCATCAGACACATGACTCAACTGGGGCAGAGGCTGCTGATGTGCTAAATGTGCTGTGAGCAGGTACAGAGACGCAATAAACGTGAGACAAGGACAGGTCAAGGTCATTAAAATACAAGGAAACGCAATTAGAGGGGAAGAACTGTGTTGAACCTCCATTTACAGCATGGATGCTTCATGGAGTATTGCTGACCTTTACTTTGCTCCAGCTGGGTGTCTTCCCTGGCCTTTAGCCTCATATGTACTTCTGCCAAACCACAGCTGTTGAATCCATACCTGCACACAGAGCAACATTTTTTTTAAATAATAATAGAAACAATCATGGGTCCTCAAATGCCAAACTGACCTGTTAATAACTGCCTGATCTGAGGTGAGTCGAAACACCCGTGGTTTGGGATTCCCCTCCTGAGGTCTGGGAGTAATTGTTCCCACCTCAACAAATCCAAATCCCATCTTGTACAAGCCGTCCACAGCCTCTGCGTGTTTGTCGAAGCCAGCTGCAATCCCAATAGGGTTTTTAAACTTTAATCCCAGCACGTTCACTCCCTGTGAACAGTCACATACAGGACAAAGTCTAACTCCACTGAGTCCACTGAGACGTCATCATGGTGCCCAGCTTACCAAGGATGCAGAGTCCTGATAGCGGTTCAGAGGAACCAGGCCCAGGCTGATCATCTTCACTGCCAGTACATGCGCCGTCTCTGCCCCCACAATCCTCTGCAGCAGGGGCATCAGGTGGTTGGAATAGAACCGCTCATCTCCAACCAAAGTTAGGTAGGAAGCAAACAGAATGCTGCCTGAGCTGATGACCTTCACGGCCTCCTTCAACCGTTTCTGTTGGCAAGAGTATAAACAATGACTTTCCATTAAAAGTTCCATTAAAGTAACCTTAATATTTACTGTGCCCCAATTCTTTGCCTTGAATAAATATGTTATTTAACATTGTGCAGGACCATCATACCACAAATTATGCAAGAACACTAATAGAACAACATCAACTAAATTAATTGCATCTGTGTTTTTATAATGATGACAAATCACCAACAATTAAGCTGACACAGTGTCTTTGTATATGAGAAGAGGTGCGACTCTCCCACATATTTCAGAGCCATCCTCCTTAGAATTAAACTAAGTCCCCCTGCAGAACAAACTATGTGATGAAATATTCCTAATTACTCCAAAGCAGGGATACACAATCATAATGGAAACAAAAGAGCTGCAAATATACGCTCGAAATGAAAACTGACAGTATTAATACTCACTGTATCCCAGCCCACATTTCAAAAGTGGTGTTCTTAGGTTAGTGTGTGACAGAGGGATAGAAACAGAGATACTATGTGTGATAACATTGAGACCACGTGAGACGCAGTCAGTGATAAATCCATAGACTCATAAATGATCAAATATGTGCATATCTGCAACTGGCTAACAGGAGTTTGACAATATCATCAAAAAAATGTATATCATGGATCTCAAGTGTGCACATGCATGCTATAAAATGATGATATTATCTCATATTGGCAACTTTAATGCTGATGTATCACAATTACACAGTAGTGATGGATAAGTCAGGCTTCTGAAGGAAGGAAGTAAGTAAGTAAGACACGCTCTCTGCAAGCAAAGATACGACAACTTCCTGGTTTACGTTACTTATATCCACAGCAACCGGACAATCAAACAGAAAGCCACATCTCATAACGTTTCAAAACGCTTCAATCTGCTACACAAAAAGGTCTCCGGCATTACCTTCAACAGTCCCGCCATGGACGCCGTCTTGTCACTGTGTTAAAGGACATTGGATCAATGCATTTCCTAACATGTTACACAAAACACACGCGGTACTTGCAGCTTCCTATATTATGTTCTCGCGATATTTCAGTACCAGGGTTACATGCTGGCCATTCATTTGGCAGCAAGTCTGTGCCTTTTCAAGACAAAATGATGAAGTTTAGAGGAGGATAATCACAAATATATAGTAATTTAAAAGAAGTTATCACTCTTTAATATGCTCAACAATAATATTTTTTTCAAGTTAACAGCAAATAAGATCTGTCTTAGTCTGTGAGACCTTCAGGGAGATGAAGTGATTCCCTTGACTTTGCATCTTGTTTGAGTGCCTGCACTAATTTCCCTACAGCATTAAGAATATATGCAGAGGCGTTTTTCTGAAGGAGGCTTTCTGATTTACATGTGACAGATCGAGACCTTTTTGCTCAGTCGCTCTTCCAGCCAAGGTCCCTGCAGCAGCACCTGCATGCTTTGGCTCTGTACTTTGTAATAAAAATGGATGTGTCACTCCAAACCTGCATCTTTTTGTGGATCTCAGTTGGATTTTTATCGGTACCTGGAAACTCTGAGGCCTATCAGAGAGACGACTTCTCAGACTTGTGTGAATTTGTTTTCAGAGATGTCTGTTATGATTTTGTTGATGGATCAAAAACCTGGTCACAAGCCAGGAACACCTGTGAAAAGATGGGTGGGGAGCTCCTGAAGGTGATGAACAACTCCATCAAAGTCAACCTGAACAAAATCTCCAGAGAGAAAAACACCAGCAATTTCACATGGTGGCTGGGAGACGGAGTCTGGGAGGAAAACCAGCAGGACATCATGAGTGAGTGAAATCCAAACGTGTGTGTTTTACATCATGTTTGAAGTGTGCGTCTCGTCTTTTTGTTTAGCTCAAGGAAAAGAGAGGGAAATATTAGTTATTTGACTTGATTGATCACCAAACGTCTTGTCTCTAGAGTTTATTCAATAAGAAAAAAAACATCTTAGTTCTACAAAATCATGTGATGATGTGTCGGCTCTCTTGTGCCCAGTGTAAGCCTGGCTTTTATTTGCATTTCTGATGTACTAAGACATTTAAATTTGAATATATTTGAATATGTTCCTTTGAAAGGAGTCCAAAATGAGTCCAACAGATACAGTAAATACAGTAAATTAGGCAAAATCTCTCCAGTTTAACTGGTTAAAAAAAAACATGTGTACTTAAAGATTTCTTTTCAGACGATTCAAAGGACTTCTGCACATACATGAAGCTGAAACCACTTGAGCTTGTAACATCTGACTGCAACCAGAGACGAGGCTTCCTCTGCACCTACAGTATGTGAAGCTTCCCTCTTTCATCTTCGCTGTATAACCCTATACTCTGCAAGTATTTAGCTAACGGTGGTTGTGTTTGTTTTTTGAAGTTTTGAGGCCTCCATCACACACAAAGGTAGGATGATTGTTTCACATATTAAGAACACATAATGAACCTTCAGCCTGGCTCTTCACATGTTTGTAATGTTCATGTTTTCATCACAGAAAACAATAGTCTCCAATCATGTCAGCAGATCTCGTAAGTTAAATCAAATCATTGGTTAGTGCAGCTTCCACTCTTTGTTTTTCTACAATCCTCAAACACACATACACATTTTGATTTCAGGGCGGACTATCGAAGATATTCTCAGTCTTGTTCAGGTGAGCAAAGCCTCATTCATTTATATTATTGCCTGTTTAGATTTTGTAAAAAAAAAAATGAGAAAAATCTTATTTAATTCATCTTCCTGCTTCTGAAACAGAACGCAAAAACCACACTGAAGGACATGGAGCTTACAGCAGGAGAGCCTACAAATGGACGACAGGTGGGTACCTTCAGTGCATTATTTATATCTCCTTAGAGTCTTAATATGTCTTACTATGTCTTCTTTTCCATCTCATAGGACACCTTTATTAAGGATCTGCTGAAAATCACACAACTTCTGAGTGGAACAGTTGGTGTTATTACCCAAAGCGTTACCACCGACATCATCAAATGCAGCAGTGCCATTCTTCTCCTCTCACTGACAAAATGTGACATTAATACCAACCCAAACCCTGTAGTACGTTTTTGTGCCAGTATCACTGATGATATCATACACGTTTGTTTGTTTGTTTGTTTGTTTTTTTTTGTTATGGCTCTAAGTTTTAATTTCCTTTTCAGACATTGTTTGAGGATATCACTGGGATCATTCAAAGAGTTTCTCTGCTGCTCAGTTTAGAAAGCCCAGGTGACAAAGTCATCCCTCATGCAACCGGCACCATTTACCAGAGCAGGTTTCTACACATTCAGAATACTATTTGTTTTTCTTCTTAAGCTATATATATTTACAAATGAATCTTCTGCCCATCAGCCGTGCACCAGCTGGCCTTAACAATGCAGTTCTGGGTTCAGTGGCGGGTGGTGAGTTCATTAAACTTCCCTCGTATGCAGCAATGAAATCTCAGCTTGGAAACTACCAGACGATCGTCGCTCAGGTCTGTGCATGCCATCATTGTGTGCATCACTTTGCTGTTACATGCAACATTATTTTCTAACAAAGCCTTTCTCTTTGTTAGATGTCCACGTTCACAGAGAATCCATATCCATCTAGTGAAAACATAACAGGAACGGTCTGCAGTCTGCAGCTTAGTGATGGAGTCTCAGACATCAGTCTGTCCAACCTGACAGAAAGGATTGAGGTAGAGCCAGTCCTTCTGATTTCAGTAGAACAAAGAGAATTTATTTGGAATGTAGTGACGTTGGTAACAAAACAAATTAATTTAGATGCATTTGAAAACATTCTTTGAGAAGAATAAATCTTTTATTTCCATGTAACAACATAGTTTGCAGATAACTAGCTAATAAACCAGGCAAACATATTCTCTATAAAACTAGCTCCACATCCAGCAGCTAGATCAGCAACATGCTACTTACACGCATGATATCATTATAACTTGTTAGTCAAACTTCTAAACAATATATTATATTATGCCATACATATTAATTCCCCGCTCGTTCCTTGAATATTGTGTGCTTTGCATACTAATCTTAAAGCCTGCTGTTGAATACATAACCATGCCACTGATGTTACACTAATGTTTTCCTCTCAGATCTTTTTGCCTCGCCCAAGAGCTTCATCAGCGATGAACGGTACTACAGTGCTGAAAAATAACACAGCGTTGCTGACTTCCTTCAACATCTCAGACCCTCATGCCACGATCTTCTTCAGTGCTGAGCCCAGTGTCAGTGTGTCACTGATTCTTTCCCTTTCTTATGGGTCACCTCCAACTGTGACACCCTCCACAAACTCCACCAACACAACTATCTTGAGTCCAACAAGTATGTTCATGTCATCACTTTACTTACATAGTTTAGACTTGTAATATTCTGTGTCATGTAGATACTAATAACAGATTAATCACAGTGGAATGCGTACATTTGTACTTCAGGAGGCTACCGCTGGATGATAACCCCAGAGATACTACGCCACACTCAAGGCACCTGGTATGTTGACGCCAGACTCTACAATTCCACATGGGAACCAGGCCTGACAGTGAGCATCACTTCATTTACGAGCAAGTGCCTCTTTTGGCACACAGAGAACAGGACATGGAGCACTGATGGCTGTGTGGTACGTTTGGCTGCTCCACTCTTATGGTACTGTATGCAGGTACAGAAGTGACAGAGGTATATGTGTCTTTGTCTCAGGTGGGAATGAAAAGCACTCCAGAGCTAACTCAGTGTCTGTGTAACCACCTCACCCTCTTTGGAAGCTCCTTCTTTGTGATGCCAAACTACATTGATGTGACTCGCACAGCACAGCTGTTTGCTACAGTGTCTGAAAACTATGTAGTCCTAGCCCTGCTGTGTGCTTTCTTCGGCCTTTACCTGATCACACTGCTGTTGGCCATCTATGCTGACCGTCGGGCACGGACAAGGGTCAGTTGCTTCTGATCTTATACTTTTGAAAAAATTACATTATTCCTATTCACCCTCTTGGTTTTACACTGCAGAGGAAGATGACTCTGCTGGAGGACAATCATCCAGGGGCCCTTTATAACTATCTGATCAGTGTCCAGACTGGGCATCGCAAAAATGCTGGAACCTCTGCTAAAGTAAGGAGCAATTCTGATTCATTTTTCCATGTAATTACTTAAAATGTCTCACAGAATAATCCTTCACTACTTCTTGGTTTAATGAACTATGCTATTCTGATATTCTGGTTTTTAAATTTTACATTATTTCAGACAGCCAATGGATTTAGTTCAAGTTAAATAAATGTAGAGGAAAGCAGGCGATGACTTGGTCTTCTTTTTATAATCTTCATTCAACACAACATCTGATCCAGAATGATGTTTCTTCTTTATTTTTTGTGAACTCATTGAACTCATCTATATATCTATACACTTATGTGTAAAATTCAAGCGTAGGCTGTCCCTGATGTGTGACACCAGGGCTGCTTCATCAGTCCTCTGTGCCCACCTGCAGGTCACACTGAAGCTGATTGGTTCAGAGGGAGAGAGCTACACACATAACCTCACAGATCCTGACAAGCCTGTGTTGGAGAGAGGAGCTGTGGATGTATTCCTGCTGGCCACACCTTTCCCACTAGGCGAAGTGCGAAATCTCAGACTGCAGCACGACAACTCTGGAGGTCACCCATCATGGTACTGGAGGCTGAGAATATTTTAGTAGTATATTATATAGTCTGGGTACAGTACTGCTCACTGACTCCCCACAGGTGTGCATGGAATACATAAAGATTGTGAGTGTTATTTTAGATTCATACCATGGAGAGGTCCTGGCAGAGTGAGTTTATTCATGGTTGGATTGATTCATATATGTAGGACACAAACAGAGCTGTTAGACCTATAGTGCTGTCTTTCCTCTACCACAGCCTTTGCACAGTGACACCTTAAAATGTCACATTTTACTTCTCATCACTTGGAGAATACACGCACACTAATACAAAATACTGATGTTATCCTGTCACTTAAATATGAACCTATATGTGCATTCTTTCAAATGTCTTTGTAATAAGGTATATAAACAAGGTGACCATACAAGACCTTCAGAATCGTCATGTGTGGCACTTCCTTTGTGAGTGCTGGCTCAGTGCTGACCGAGGTGATGGCGTGACGAAGAAAACCTTCAATGCTGCAAAGACCAACGAGATTTCCAGTTTCAGGTCAGAGTGTGTTCACTTTATTCTGTTGGCATTAATCTTCTGAGCTCTTTTATGTTCAAAAATTCATATCATTTTGTGTGTTTTCTCCTACAGGAATATTTTCCAGTCCAGAACATCCACTGGATTCAGAGATGAACACATCTGGGTGTCTGTTGTGGACCCTCCCTCACGCAGCCCATTCACTCGTGCCCAGAGGGTTTCTTGCTGCATGAGCCTGCTCCTTTGCACCATGGCTATCAATATCGCCTTCTGGAACCTTCCTGTCGATGAAACTTCACCGGTTATCTTCTCTTTAGGTGAGCTTATATTAGTATTGCTGTTACCAAGGATTTAAAATGTCATCATTAACACTATAAGAAAAATATATCTGTCCTTATTGTTGCCTGGTGTTATGATATGTAGGATCACTTGTGCAACAATCCCACAGTTTCTACATTGATTGTAAACAGTGAAGAACTTGTAATACAGTGTTTGGGTTTGGATGAGAGGTCAAAGGATGATGGTCAAAAAGTTAACAGGCTGTGTGTTGTCTCTTGGTGCAACTTTAACATTTGAACTATGGAGGCGTCAATGGTGAAGTAGTAAATGAGCACAATGGAACATGACATGTACAGCAGGTTAAAGAAAGTCATGTTTGTAATGAAGTTGAACACCTACATTCATTTTTATACCTGCTGTTCTCTTTTTTGTAAGATGGGCTTACACTATGATAAATATAAGTTAACAGCTGAACAGTGATGTAGCTAATTTGTACTGTAATTGTTTATTTATGTTATTAACATACATATATCTGCCCTTGCAGTCACATAAATGATTTTAACAACAACAACAATGGTTATGGTTAAATATTCATCAACAGAGGACAGAGGACATTCATGCAACAACATTGGTTAATATATATCTGCATATGTTAAACTGCTGATTATTGCACATATCAGATCACTACAGTTTTTGTAGGGCATTACTTCACCACTGTTACGGCCCTTGGCCTGTGGTGGCCTGTTTGCTTTTCTCTCTCTCTCTCTCTCTCTCTTTAAATCCCTTCCAGTGTGAGGCTGTGATTGGATGGCCTAGCAGCTGAGGAACCAATCCGCTCCTGCCCGCGAGTATTTAAGGAAGCCACAGACTCTCCTTGGGGGCGACTGATTCCTGTGTTCAGTCTGCCCCTTCGCCTTTTGTTTTTGTAATATTGATATTATTTGAGAGAACGTCACTCGTTTTATTTATTAATCTGCACTTTGTTTGGTAATTAATTATGTTTATAGTGACTCGAAGTAGCCTGTGTTTTGGCTTGTCTTTTGTTTTCCTTTATTTTGAACAGATATTTCGTTTGT
>JAVQJX010105499.1:0-16228 GCA_036025115.1 Ambassis agassizii | reverse complement strand
GTTACTCCAAATGATGTAACTCTAATTTTTGAGTGACCTTTCAAAAAACAACAAAGCAATACATCAGCATTTATAATCTGGGCTCTCATGATAAATCCCAATCATTTGCCTGATAGAACAGCTTAGCTCTTTAGTAATGTGCAGTAAAAAAAAAAAAAAAGAGCAATGATCTCTGGCCCCTCCCCCACTCCTCCCTCCTTCACCCTAGACGCTCCACACTCAACCCAACTAGTTTTTGTTTTTGTTTTTTCCTCTCTTAAAATTTGACTATGTCCACCACCTTCCCCAGGGGACAGCAAACACAATTGTCCATCCTGCATTAGCTCACAAACATAATGCTACCAGTCATCTCCCCCCTTGATACAACCTATTCCTTTGTCATTATAGTTTCTCCTCTACCGTAGATTAGTTGTTACATTTATTTTAGAAACCTGAATCCATATGCCTGTTGGATCTCATTATTTCTCCTGATGATACTGGTGCAGTATCATAACGTATGCATACGGACATTATTTCTCTGGTGCAATAAACATGTGCTGTGACCTAGGAGCACTTGATCTAACCTCACACACATGTTTATTACTGGCTGAAGCATGTTTCAAAAGTGTCACCTCTGTATTTTCCCGAACCAATTTGGTGTCACTCCCATCCTTGACAGCCCCACTAAAAGGCAAGGAAATCTCATTTTAAAATATGGCTCATTTGGCCTTTTCTCTTGGTAGCCTTTCTGATTGGAAGATGGCAGCCATGGAGGGACAGTCATTTGCACTATCCCTTTTTGGAGAAGTATGGGGTTGCCACTGAAAACATGCCATTTTTTATATTTTTGCTCCTTGTCACCAGATACGCATGAGATGCAGTGATCATTGCAGTTTGTGCTCATGTTTTTTTTTGTTTGTTTTCCAAGTGCAAAGATAGACAAAACGAGATAAATTGAATTAAAGTCACTCTGAGCAGACAAAGCAAAACTGCCCATGCCTTCAGTGATACAGTCAAATAGTGAGACACTGCATCCTATGTGGGGTTTATCTGGGTTTGTTTTTTTCTATTTACGCTGTCTCTGTAGTGCCATTTCAATGTAATGTGCTGTTTTTTTGTGTCTTTGTTGTCTCTTTTTTTCCCTTGTTCCCCTCTCCTACCCTCCCTCCCCTCCCCTCCCACCCCGGAGCAGCATTCTGTCCCGCACAGGCAGGAAGGAGAACCAGGAAGCTTCCAATTTGGCCGTGCCCATGACCATGTGTCTTTTTCCTGTGCCATTCCCACTCACCCCATCTCTAAGACCACAAGTCAGTTCCATCAACCCTACAGTTACTCGCTCCCTCCTTTACAGCGTTCTGCGCGATGCCCCGTCAGACCGCGGGGGGCAGGGGCAGCAGAGTCGGGACGCTCAGCTCTCAGAGTACCCCTCTCTGGACTATCAGGGCCTCTATGTGACCCTCGTGACCCTGCTTGACCTGGTGCCCCTGCTGCAGCACGGTCAGCATGGTGAGTCAAGGCCCAGTGCACCACTGTTTGTCATCATCATCCCCGAGCCGTCTGGCCTGCATGAAGCCACTGCTGCTTTTTTGGCCTCTTTTGTAACGGGAGGAGAGAAGTCCTGCTGAGGATCTTGAGGGATGCATGGGGTGATTGGGAGCACGCTGGATCCTGTCAACTTAATCGTTCATAAGCCATTGGATACACCAGACATAGGCCCTCTCTTCTGTGTACCATACTTGACTGCATGTTTGTTATGCAAAGTGGGAAAAAAATGTTATAATTATGTTGTCATGTGCAAATATATAAGTTAAAGTACGCATAGGTAAATGTGATGTTTTTTGTTACATTAAGATTACATGTGAGAATGAGTTTTCATGGCGCAAGGTTACAGCACAGCCAGTGCTCTTATTTTTCATGAATATTTGATCATTTGAAAAAAAGAATCTTAAAGGCATGAAAACCCATCTTCTTGACTAGTCTGCTCTACTTGTCCTGAGGGTAAACTTTACCTGAGTGGCTTTTAAAGAAAGCTCACTTCCCTCAACAGAAGCTCACATACCAAATGTTTTCCCCCCCCACTATTATACTGTTAAATGATATTGTATGTTATGTAATACATGACATCTGTGGCTGCATACAGTATGTGCATACTGTATGTACAGCTGATTGAATGAGTGTCTGTGTATCTCTCTTTGTCTTTTTTGCCTTTCCCCTTCCTCATCAGATCTGGGACAGTCCATTTTTTACACAACAACTTGCCTCCTGCCGTTTCTCAGTGATGATATTCTCAGCACTTTGCCCTATACTATGATCTCCACTTTAGCCACATTTCCCCCTTTCCTTCACAAAGACATCATTGAGTACCTGAGCACCTCTTTCCTCCCTATGGCTATATGTGAGTATGATGGTTTATACTTATAATAAAACTCTGGCATATACTAAGTCCTGAAAGTAAAACCTGTATATCCAGGATGGTTTTTCAAGTGGTTATCATTCTATTTCTTCTTTTTTTTTGTGTAGTGGGCTCTACTCGAAGAGAGGGCGGAGTCCCTGCTTATGTCAATTTGTCTGCCTCATCTATGCTCATGATTGCAATGCAGTACACCTCAAATCCAGGTAAACTATCATTTAGGAGCTTCTGTTCAAATATAACTCTCCTATGTGCTGTCTGTTTACCCCCACCTGTGCTTCTTTCTAGTATATCACTGTCAGCTGCTGGAATGTCTGATGAAGCACAAACAGGAAGTGTGGAAGGTATTTCCCCTTTAAACAAACAGTAAACTGAGCAAATAAGCAAGTAGGCTGTCCAATGAACTCAGTAAAAGATATTGTTAGTTGTTACTACTATAAAATACAAAGTACAATGTCAATGTCACACTTTAAGTACATGTAATGTTTTCACTCTGCAGGACTTGCTTTATGTTATCTCTTATGGCCCGTCCCAAGTGAAACCTCCAGCTGTGCAGATGCTGTTTCATTACTGGCCCAACCTGAAGCCACCAGGAGCCATCAGTGAATACAGAGGCCTGCAGTACACAGGTCAGATTCTCTTATATTGCCACATCTGCTGCTTAATCTTATCCTTGAACCCATCAAGGCCTCAACCTGCCATCCGTTTTTCTCTTTTTCCCCCCTGCTGCCAATCTTCTGTCTCTCTCCTCAGCCTGGAATCCCATCCACTGTCAACATATTGAGTGCCACAATGCCATCAATAAACCTGCTGTCAAGGTGACTACAGTCTTAAAAAGGAATGAACTTGAATCCCAATGCCTGCTTTCTGTAATAGGATAAATTAGCAGTGTTTCATTCAAAAGCTTCTTCCTTTGAGAAGTTCACCAGGAATACATGGTTTCTTTTTGTGAGCTCCTCAGTACATAAATCAGTGCATGCCTGGGCAGCTGTGTGAGTGAGGTAATCATATCAGCTCCTGTGCTACTTTACATTATGCTGCTGCCGCTCTGCTTTTTCATCTCTGCCTGCCTTTACTCAACGGAGCTAAAAAATAACAAATAGAGTAGGAACAGCGGCACGGACAGGGGCTGGATTTCAATTACCAGGAGCAGGGAGGGGGTATGGGGTGTGGGGGTGTGGGGGTTGGTGCTTTAATTGGAGGCGGTGACCCTGTGTAGCCCTTGAAGAGGGGGTGGCATCAAGTGAGCACAGTAAATTACACTGCACCATCTGAACAGTGGGGCCACAAGTACTGGCACTTAGCACAGGGCCAGGCACAGGTTGCAAGAGCATGGAGGGCAGTATATGCACGCAGCCATCCATACAGAACATGGAGACAGGTAAAGGTGTCACATGACTTTCATGATATGCCATCTGAATATTATGACTTAAATTATTAAGTCACTAAATATGTCTTCAAAATGACAGGTTTATAGTCAACATTAAGAAATAATGTCAATAATTGGATACATTTTTTATTACATTCCACTTTTTTTTTTACTTTAAGTTATTCTTCCATTATACTAAATGCCAAATAAATGTGATACTTTTCCTGTAGATAGATTAAATATTGTTCCTCTTTGAAAAACTACATCCATTCTCATACTTCCTGTCTTACCTTTGCAGATGTGTATAGATCCGACTCTCTCTGTTGCCGTGGGAGACAAGCCCCCTCCTCTTTATTTATGCGAGGAGTGCAGCCAGAGGATAGCAGGGTATGCATCTGTTTCACCTCTTCTTTCCATCCCTGTCTCAATCTTCCCCCCTCCTTCAACAAGATGCCATTCCAAACATACATCACCTACGCCTGCCTCATTATTCCTATCTTTAACCTAGGGGAAATACATCGCCATGGTTACATAATTCCCTCTGCCCAATAATGAGATCATCATCACAAAACCACGCATCCACTTGTTTCTTTTTTTCTCCAGCACGTAGACAGTAATAATTCCTTTGCGCCGATGGACAATGTTTTGTGAACACCAGGCTCTGAGATGCATTTTGTTTATAAATCATGCATTGTTTAAACATTTCTTTGACCTTTGCAGAGATCATCCTGAATGGCTTGTTGACGTGCTCCTACCCCAAGGTGAGAGTTCACAACTCAAAGGGTGTAGTACACAGTACAGACACTGTTCTAGGTACAGATACACATTCTCGTGTGTGTGCATAATGAAAGTTTGTTTGTCTGAGCATGCATTTTTAACTGGTGTGCTCCCACTGGGTTCATATTCTAAAATTTATAGGTACAAGAGTGCTTTAGATATTTGGGTTACTCTGTGTTTTTTCTGTTTAATTTTTGTTGTTTCCAGTTGTATTTCTTGGATAATTTTTAAAAGAATACTTATGTTGTCTGAATTTTTTCATTTTCTTTACAGCAGAGATATCTGCGATTTGTCAAAAGAAGGTAAGATTTTTCTGACATCATATTTATTTCTGTGTGCATCCATTAATTATAATAAATTCAGATTAATGAAACCCGCCAACCTAATTAGAAGTGAAAGTGTTCTTACAAGTGTCTTCAAAAAACAAAAAACATAATGCGTATTGTTGTACCTTGTCAGATATTTTAATTGTGATCCATCACAAGGACACTACTGTTTTCTCCAGTCCATTCACTGAAGCAGCTCAGGCCAAATGATTTCATTCGAAACCGTTGGAGCGTGATGTTTGTTTGCTGTTGCTGAATGCACCGACAAGGGCGCAAGTGATCCCTGCTGGTTTCCAGGGAGACACTGGGAAAAAATTAGTGTGTGATGATGTCAGGTATTCTCATCAGGGTGAGCAGCCGTCCAGAAACAGCTGGCCTTCATCCCGGTTTCTCCGTCAGTTCATAATCCACAGCCTGCCTTTCCGAGCAAGCTTCCTCCCATCTCATTCAGGAAATGTCACCTGGATTTACACTAGCTCTCTCATTATTAATTGACATATTACTTTTCACTTGAGAATTGCTACTTATAAATACAATATGACTGTACAGACAACAACAACAGTAACATTTTAGTAGTGTTGTTGAAATGAGTGAAGTCCGAGGTTATATGTTAATTTGATAGGGCGCATGCATCCCTCTAATGGCACAAGATTAGAGGCTGATCAGATTAGGATGGTTCTCTAGTGCCATGCATTTTATTTTTAGAAACCTGAGACACCGTGGGGACTCATAAAGGCTTTTTCTGTTGCTGCAAATTTGGACAGATCAACATGTTCAAAAACAAATGCGTGGTCCTTATTGTCAGAGCTGCTTCTGAAGCCTGAAAATGTGTTTATTTTTAGAGGCTCATCATCAGACAGTACTGCATGTGATTGTTGATGGTCTTTGGCTATATATATATATATATATATATATATCAGAATATATATATATCAGAATAGAAACAGATTTCTTCCCTCCTCTTCCTCCTGCTTCCTCTCTTGTTCTTGGTCCTGTGTAGAATTGTAGCTCTCACGTTAGGAGGGCCGTGGTCACCTGCTTCTCCGCTGGCTGCTGTGGGCGCCATGGCAACCGGCCTGTCCGCTACTGCAAGCGTTGCCATGTCAACCACCACAGCAGCGAGGTGGGGGCTGCGGCGGAGACCCATCTGTACCAGACCTCGCCCCCTCCCATCAACACCCGGGAGTGCGGAGCGGAGGAGCTTGTGTGCACTGTAGAAGCTGTTATAAGGTATTTTCACAGTGTTTACACAGTGACATCACAAGCCATAGCTACAGGGTGCATGTATGTTATGTTGGGAACACATAACGCAAATATATAGACAACAATACTGCATCCATTTGATTTAAATATTGTGTTACATTTTTCCGTTTCTCTCCTCATTTATCTCTCTCCTCCTACGTCTAGCCTTTTGAAGGAGGCAGAAATTCATGCAGAACAGCGTGAGTTTGAGCTGAACAGACGTCGTCAGATGGGCCTGTCTGCCTCCCACCACTCTCTGGACAACATCGAGTTTGATAACAAGGAGGACGACCAGCATGACCAGCGCCTCCTCAGTCAGTTTGGCATCTGGTTCCTGGTGTGTAATCACAAGCTGTTGCTGTGTCTGTCAATAACAGGAAAGGGTAGAAGGTGGGGGGAGATAAGAATGTGTACAGTACATGGCCTCTTATCTCCACTGCTCAAATCTGCAGGTGAGCCTGTGCACCCCTAATGAAAACACGCCCACAGAGAGCCTGGCTCGGCTGGTCAGCATGGTCTTCCAATGGTTTCACTCCACTGCTTACATGATGGATGATGAAGTTGGGAGCTTGGTGGAAAAGTTGAAGCCCCAGTTTGTAACAAAGTGGCTGAAGACAGTGTGTGAAGTGCGATTTGATGTCATGGTTATGTGCCTGCTTCCTAAACCAGCAGAGTTTGCCAGGGTGAGGGTCACCCAAACATAAGTGGTTATTATGACAGCCTTAACATGTTACACTGCGATAGCTATGGATAAAATTTGACATGAAGCCTCCATCTTCCCCGCTTTTCCTAGGTGGGAGGTTACTGGGACAAGTCATGTAGTACAGTGACACAGCTGAAGGAAGGCCTGAACCGGATCCTTTGTCTGATACCTTACAATGTCATCAGTCAGCCTTTGTGGGAGTGCTTCATGCCTGAATGGCTGGAGGCGATCCGTACTGAGGTGCCCGACAACCAGCTCAAGGAGTTCCGGGAAGTGCTCAGGTACACTGACTATACAGACAGTATGCCAGATAGAAAAGTCTCACTTTAAATGCTATAATACAACCAACTTTGTAATAAAATACATGCATGAATGAGACGAAATAGTCAGGACAGCAAAATTGCTGCATCATAGAATAACAATAAAAATCATAGGAGTGAACTGAAAATCACTGATAGAATAAGAATAGAACAGAAGATTGATTTTAGCTTTTGTGTCTTTAAATAGACAAATGAAACTATTCTCTTCTGTCTGTTCTTTACAGCAAGATGTTTGATATTGAGCTGTGCCCGCTGCCCTTCTCCATGGAGGAGATGTTTGGCTTCATCAGTTGCAGATTCTCTGGCTACCCAGCATCTGTGCAAGAACAGGCTCTGCTGTGGCTTCATGTAAGAATTCACATACACACACAGTCCCGTGTCCAGTCTCCATCCTGTGGTTCTGTCCGCAGTGCGTGTGAATTGAACAGGTTGTCACAGAGTGTGAGAGTCTGGGCAGGGGCCCTGCTGAATATGGATCTAGGTCACAGAAGGAGTCCGAAAGAGATGGGAGGGATTTCGCCTTTCATCCCATATGCAGTCACAGCTTGCTGCCCTGTGTACATGGATCAGTTTCAAGTTTTCTGTCACAACTGGGATCAAGAGATTGCATTAAGTCACTCTCAGTAAATCAGTAAAAAAAATCATATTCACATCAGACAGAGAAGTTCTCTCTCTGCAGGTGGCATGTTAAAGCCAGATAGATACAAGGTCCCATTATATTTCTGCTTGACATAGTACATGCATATCCATCCATGTATTAAGTTTTTCATATTCTTGGCCACAGATTTTTGACACATTGATATCTTCAGGTAATATAACAGATGGAGTCAGTACATTTAACTTGAAGTCTGTTTGAAATGTACTAACTGCAGGAGCTCCTGTGAATACTTTGTTTAAATTTCTGTGTCCTGCTGGGATGCAGGTTCTGTCAGAGCTGGACATCGTGGTTCCCCTCCAGCTGCTGATCGGGATGTTTTCCGATGGAGTCAACTCTTTGAAGGAACTGGCAAATCAGAGAAAGGCACGAGCTTCAGATTTGACCGGCAATACTGGCGCTCGACGGGTGAGCAGACAGAAATGCTACTAAAATGAAGGATGGGGGCTTATAGTTGGTTTTGAAGATACAGCTGTTTACTTAAATATATGTTGCTGTTATGGTTTGTTTGCATGGATGCCTGTTCTAGGATCAGAGTGAACATGTTTCTTTCTTTGCCTTCTGTTTTCCACTTCCCATTTAGATATACTGTATGTTTCCATGGTAACAGCTGATATCTAAATATAGCTCTCTCAAAGGGCTTAATTGAACTTGACTGTGATGTGGCTTTATCACTAAAATTTACAGCCTCACAACTCCTCTGGTGTCATTTCTACCTGCCAGTAACAGCTGGAGATGAAAACACTCTCACAAATAGAGGACATATTTTTCTCATAGGTGAGCGTGGTGTCAGATCCAGGTCGGCGTGGGCAGCATAACACCCTCAGCCCGTTCCCCAGCCCCTTTAAGAGTCCGTTCCGCAGCCCTTTGCGCTGCAGCCCTTTTAAAAACCTGGGTCATGCTACTGGTCACTGTGCCCTGGACCTTGACTGTGATGATGACGACATGAACCTCGGCTGTTTCATCCTCATGTTTGACCTCATCTTGAAGCAGGTGCCTTGATGAATATATGTTTAATGTGTATTTTTTAGGGAATTGTAGCAAACGTTCAGCCCTGTGATGTTGTGTTACCATCTGTATATCATAATCCAAAACCAGTCATTCATAGACAGAAAATAGACACACTCTGTACAATGACAACAATGCCCACAGGTGGGATCTTGAGATTTGTGTGCCATGCTCTACTTTGTGGTCCTCTATTTTTACGGTTGCCTCCCCCCCCCCCGCTGTCCCAGATGGAGCTCCAGGACGACGGTGTGATGCTGGGTCTAGACAGCAGCCTGGGGAAGGATATCGTGGGCATCATCAACAACGTCTTCCAGGCCCCGTGGGGGGGCTCACACACCTGCCAGAAGGATGAGAAGGCCCTTGAGTGCAGCCTGTGCCAATCCAGCATCCTGTGCTACCAGCTGGGCTGCGAGCTCTTGGAGAGGTTGACCCCCCGGGAAGAGATACGTCTGGTGGTGAGACACAGCATGCATTTTTATGCACCGAATGTAAATTAACCCAGAGCATTAAGGTGCAGGTATGACTGTTAAATAGATACCCCTATGTTCAAAACATGAACCCAACACATCCTACACAAAAGCATAAAGACTCTCAGCTGATTACAGATGGAGGTGTTTTGACATTGTCTGTTTTCCTCCACAGGAGCCTACAGATAGCTTGGAGGAAACCCTGCTTGGGGCTCCGACAGATTTCTCTCTCGGGACAGAGAATGGAAGTGAAGACGGAGACAATCCGTGTGGCACCCACACTGACAACCCCAGTAACCTGTCTCCTGATAACAGTTGTGTGTAACAGTAAAAAATGTTTGTCTCCTTTCCCACTCTTTGTGCTAAACACATAGTAACGTATGTGTTGATTTGTTTTCCTCCTTCCAGCCCTGAAGAATAACTCTGATAAGAAGTTCTCTTACCAGCAGCTTCCTGTGTCTTTGAAGCTCATATACACCATTCTGCAGGTACTCATGCTGAATAAACGACAAATGTTTCTTATTATGTATTTAAATGTACATGAAGTCAACTATGAATCATGCATCTCATTCTGTTTTGTCAGGAAATGTCCAAGTTTGAGGAGCCTGACATCTTGTTCAACATGCTCAACTGCCTGAAGATCCTGTGTCTCCATGGAGAGTGTTTGTACCTCGCCCGCAAGGATCACCCCCAGTTTCTGGCCTACATCCAGGAGAAGATGCTCATCCCGTGGTGTGTGCATCAGTCAGCATCCATGATGAAAGATACAGGGCAAAAGGGGGAGCTTTATGCATATATATTTGTGTGCAGCTGCTTTTCTTTGACGGCCATTTGTGTCTGTTTTGTTTCAGCATGTGGTCAATGTTAAAGTCAGAGTTTTGCCAGCTGGCCTCCCTGGCGGTGCCACAGCTTCTGCATGCACTCTCTCTGTCACATGGGGCAGACATCTTCTGGAACCTCATTAACACAAACTTCAACAGCAAAGACTGGAAGATACGATTTGAAGCCGGTGAGACACAGAGTGTGAATCATGTGCTATAGCCTCTCATATGCAATACATTACATCGTATGCAAATGTGATCAATGATTTCAAATGTTGTTTTTAATTATATGTCTTTGTGGTTTTGGCTGTATGAACTGTCAATGGAGGAGCCTTATATTGTATGCCTCCTAAATCACAGCCTTCCCACATTCCCTACTTGTGTTGCCATGGTTACTGTGTGGCTCAAACAGTCAGCATAGAGGAATTGTGGGATTAATAAGATTTTTCCTCGCCTGTGATTGGCAGAGAGTAGCTGTATGACCTTGAGACAAAGGCAGAGGACAGGCCCTCCAACTAATATATGGATACAGACAAACAGTGCAGCAATAACATGGCCAGAAAGCAGCAGAAAGGCGTAGCCGCAGACACCTGCTGATGACGTCAGAGCATATAAAATGCTTATATAAATATTATAAGAAATGTTGATTCAGCTATTTGGTATTTCCATCAAATATAATGCTGCATTACATCTTAAAATGCTGTTAGACTATGTCAAAAGAATGGACAATTATAATGTTTCCCATGTATTAGTAGTGTTAAGAATATATGAATAAATAGGGTTACATATCACGCAAAAAAATGTACAAGAACCAACAGGCAATCGGGTTTTCTTGTATGCTTGTACTGACACCTAGTGGTCAATACTGGAAGTGATCCATTCAGAGTTCAGAGTGGGTGAGAGTTTATGGATTTCAGAATAAAGTGTCTATTTTTAAATTTTAATCCACACTGTGATAAATAAAGCCACCAATTACTGGAAGGATCATCTTTGTAGAGATGATATAATCTTTTGTAGGTTGTTGTTTTGTTTAGATGGAGAGAGAGAGAGAAAGTGTTGTGTATGTGCATGCATCATTTTTACTGACCTAAACAGACTTGTTCTTTTTTTGAATCATGATGACTATCTGAGGACATCTGGCTGCCTCTTGTTTCTGTGTCTTCACTGCTGATGATTCATTTTTCATTCTCATGATATTCTCCCAGTTGAGAAGGTAGCAGTGCTGTGTCGGTTCCTCGACATCGGCGCAGTGACAAAGAACCACTTGCTGAAATATTCTTTGGCCCACGCTTTCTGCTGCTTTCTGGCATCTGTGGAGGATGTGAACCCAGCAGTGGCCACCAGGGCCAGACTTCTGCTGGACACCATCAAGAGGCCGGCTCTGCAGGTGACCTGAATGCAAAGTTCACAAAGTTTTATACAGGAAAATTTAAAATTACTGTTATCACAGCTGGTCTGTTTTCTTAAACGAACACCACTGTATTTCTGTCTGTGCTGAAAATACAACTAAATAACTTGGTGGATGTTCAGTATTGTACCAATGTACAGTCATACAGTACGTTCATCAATACACTTAATATCTGTGAAATATCACAATAAGATTAGATTAGATTAGATTAGATTAGATTAGACTTTATTGATCCCATGGACGGGAAAATTCACTTGTTACAGCAGCACAAGCAGAAAAAGTGAGAAAAAAATAAATAAATAAATAGATAAAAACTAAATATTAAACATACTACACTAAATATAAAACTGTAACAGTAACAGTATAAAAATAATAATAACCTTAATAATTTAAGAAATGTTGTGGTACATTATGCCTGTGTGACAGTGTGTGTCTTTTGCCGTTTGCAGGGTCTGTGTCTCTGTCTGGATTTCCAGTTTGACACTGTGGTGAGGGATCGTCCCATCATTCTCAGCAAACTCCTGCTGCTGCACTTCCTGAAGAAGGACATACCTGCACTTAGCTGGGAGTTCTTTGTCAATCGCTTTGAAACCCTGTCTCTGGAGGCTCAGCTGCACCTGGACTGCAACAAGGAGTTTCCTTTCCCCACTAGTATGTACAGTAGCTGCTCTGCTCTCTGCCCTTTCAGAGTGTCATATTGGTTTCACCTGCCATGATAAAAGCAATTTTTTTTTCATTTGTTTTTGACAGCCATTACAGCTGTACGAACCAATGTGGCTAATCTCAGCGATGCAGCAATGTGGAAGATACGTCGGGCCCGTTTTGCCAGGAATCGACAGAAGAGCATGCGTTCCCTCCGTGACAGTGTGAAGGGAGGCCCTGCAGAGTCCAAACGGGCATTTTCACTCCCTGAGTCACTGAGCAACCGACTTCGTGAGTAGCAGAGATCAGCCAGTCTGTCAGTTTGAATCTGAACCTGTGTCACTCTCATTCAGTCTGTGGTCAAATACTGTTTGCGAATAACTTTTGAGGCATGTCGAAGTGCCTCATATGAGCAGTGGGCCATAGACTCTATCTACGACTTAAGGTTCATTTCTACTGCGAAAAAAACACACTATTTACTTTATCAGTCTTTTTCTCTGCAAATACTGTTTGACCAAAGTCTGGTCTCATTTTCCTAATGTTTCTCTCCTCATTTGTTTGTTCCTAAAGGTCATTACATTCACTATAATGTCTTGAGCTCAGCACAGAAAGCTGTCTGAGTTATCTAAAACACACTTGGAATTCACTGTTACTTTACTTCACTGTTGATGTTGTGTAGTGTTGTTTTCTTTGTGTGCCCACATGTGTTGGCTGATCATGAAGCTCAGACATGTGTCCTGTGCTGTCTCCCCTATACACACACTGTCCTAAATTGTGTTCTTCATATGTGGTTTTTAGCTCTAAGGCTAACGAGGCAAGAGCACTCTGCTCCGACACTGGGAGATATGATAGAGAAAGTCCTGCCAGGTAAATAACAATCCAAATCTGAAACATACAGCTATTCTTCATAGTCACACCATACTGGAGGAAACGTGCAGTATGGCTACGGCTACGCTAATAGGTGAAAATTCTGACACTAGAGAGAATGGAAAGACATTTATGCTAACAGCTAGCAGGTCATTTCTTTGTGTTCACACCATTTACATCCACGCACACTGATATGTATGTAAACTGCATGATGATGTTGTCACCTCTCTCAATAGAGAAGTGGACAAGATGAGTTGACTCCCCCCACCCTTTCTTCCTCGCTACTGCACCCTCCCCTCTCCCCTGTCTGCAGCACGTTTCCTCCCGCACTTTAACCCTGACGCTTCAGCCACTCTTGCAGGCCACACCCCTTCTCCTGAGGACGACACCATCATCAGAGACCTGCTCCCTGAGGACGCTGGCATCGACCACCATACAGTTCACCAGCTGATCATGGTGCTCATGAAATTCATGGCCAAAGATCAAAGCAGTGCTGAAACTGACATTGGGAGCGCCAAGGCCTTCAACACAGTGAAACGTCACCTGTATGTGCTGCTGGGTTATGACCAACAGGAGGGCTGCTTCATGATTGCACCTCAGAAGATGCGCACCTCCACCTGCTTCAATGCCTTCATCGCTGGCATTGCACAGGTGACAGATTTATTTTCTGTTTGTTTTTGTTCAGATGTATCTTTTACATTATGAAAGAGTGTAACATACGACATATTTCCTCTAGGTGATGGACTACAATATTAGTTTGGGGAAGCAGCTGCTCCCCCTAGTGGTCCAAGTATTGAAGTACTGTACATGTCCCCAGTTGAGACACTATTTTCAGCAGCCGCCCCGATGCTCCCTGTGGGCACTGAAGCCACACATTCGACAGATGTGGCTCAAAGCTCTGCTAGTTATCCTCTATAAGGTACTTTGTTTCTGTGGTATACTTTTGCATGGATCGTTTTTCATTCAGTCTCTTTGATGAAGTGGTTTTGTTGTTCTTATGTTCCTATATGTCTGTGTGGCCCAAGTATCCATACAGAGACATGGATGGGAGTAAAGTGGTCCTCCACCTCATCCACATCACCATCAACACACTGAATGCACAGTATCACAGCTGTCGTCCCCACGCCACAGCAGGACCCCTTTACAGTGACAACTCCAACATGAGCCGCTACAGCGAGAAAGAAAAAGGTGAGGCAAAATAAGAGCTATTCATCCCAAAGATAACATCATTATGGCTGCAATTTGATAACCAGGGTGCAACAAGTGAAGCTTGTGTGTGATTTATAGGTGAAATCAGGATTAGATGTTAGATCACCTCATAGTGCTGCTGTACATATTTTGTCTTTAACTTAGAAGAGGACAGTGTGTTTGATGAGTCCGACGTCCACGACACACCGACCGGTGCTGGTAACAAAGAGTCGCAGACCTTCTTCGCCCGCCTGAAGAGGATCGGAGGCAGCAAGTCTGTGAAATACCAGCCGGTCGAACTGAATGCCAAGAAAAGTAAGGAGCAGAGGCCTTTATAGTAAAGAGTAGTGTTACAATTCCATTGATCAATGAAGCTTTTTTCAGCAGGATGTTTTTGTGTTGGCTGCCTTGCTGCTTTCATTGTGATCGTCTCATATTTCTTCAGGTGAAATTGAGCTGTCAGAGTACAGAGAAGCCAGTGCCCTTCAGGACAGCATCCTGCACTGTGTCAGGGAGGAGAGCACCAGGAAAAAGCGACTTCAGGCCATTCACAAACAGAAGTCTCTGGACATTTCCAACACAGACTCCATCCTCTTCAGCCTGGATGAACATCGACGTAAGTCCTGCATTGATCGCTGTGACATGCAGGCGCCCCCAGTGGTCCTACCCCCTTCCTCTGCTACATCACATAGCAGGCGTCACGGTAAAGGTTCTTCTGATGGGTCTTCGGTTCGGGTGGAGGGAATTGATCCCATAGACCGACGAGGTTCTCGAGGCGGCCAGTCTGACACCTCCAAGCCTGTCATCCCAGAGGTCCGGCTCAGCTGCATGGAGACCTTTGAGGACAAACTGGATCAGAGCTCTTTAGGGGGATCAGCACAGGGGAAGGAGGATCAGGACCTGATCGACCTCTCCTCTGACTGCACCTCAATTCCAGAAAAACACTCGCTGCTTTCCATGTCTGACACTGACTCCCTGGTGTTTGAACCGCTGCCTCCTCTGAGGATTGTTGAGAGTGATGAGGAGTTTGACCTCACCACCATCATAAACTCCAAGTTTAATGGGAGTCCAAAGGTCTCGGCTTCCCCTGCAAGCAGCAGCACTTTGCGGCTGTCTCCTGTGGTTCAGGTTAGTGTGGAGGACTGTTCCAGTGACAATAAGACCTCAGACCTGGTAAGAGGTGGTGGGGGGTCGGGGCCAGCATCTACAGAGAGGAAGCCAAATCGTGTTATCCACAGCGCCTCTCTGGACCTCCCTGATCGACCAGAAAATATCTGCCATGAAAGCCCCATGACACTAAAACAGAAGAGAGACCTGCTGAAGAAGACGCCACATGTCCCTGACACCTCACTAGACGACACATCTGTGGCCCCAGACGAACTAAGGGCAGGGATGGGCCTTGGAACGAGTCCCTCTGGAAAGACTATCTTCCTGGACATCCCAGAGGACAAAGCAGAGCCTCCTTCCTCACCAGAGAAAAGCAAGAGTAATAGCAATGATGAAGAGGAGGATGGAGATGATGAGGAAGATGATGACATGGGCGATGAAGTAGACAGCGAGCCCAAACCTGACAACGCAGACGACACTGATGAAGCTGAGTTTAAAATCCAGATTGTTCCCAGACAGCGTAAGCAGAGGAAGATTGCCGTGAGCGCCATCCAGAGGGAATACCTGGACATCTCCTTCAACACGTTCGACAAGCTCGGTGGTGAGCAGACCACAGAAACCGGTAAGGATGAAGACAAGACATTAATTGGTCAAAAATTATATTTATATTGCAATCATTTGAATTAATAATTATATTGTGACTCCCTCACAACAACTGTGCCTTTATCCATGGCCCTTTTATGTGAAATTTAAATCTAATTTTTCTTATTATTATAACACACATGGCCCCACAGTACATACCAAGACTTTGACACAATCTTCCTGTATTCAGTGTATTTGGTCTTGGCTTTATGTTTTAAATTTCTAAAACACTTTCTTTTTATGTTTTTTTTTTTTAACACTGTAATGTACTCATCAAAGTAACATTACCATGTCATT
>JAVQJX010105471.1:0-10074 GCA_036025115.1 Ambassis agassizii | reverse complement strand
AACCCGGATCATTGTTAGATTTTTGTGTTATTACATCTCTCATTGGCGTTGTCAACAATTTCAAACAAATTATTATTTCATTATTTCCATTCAATAATCAATCATTAATAAACAATATACAATGACAATAAAAAAAAAACATGATCCAACCACTCCACCCTTCCTCAGTGTGAAGAGATGACACAGTCATGGTCATTACACTCAAAAAAAAAAAAAAAAATCCAGCTGAATTTAAATCAAAATAACAGCTGCAGCTGCCACACGGGTCACGTCAGCAGAACGTCCTTCTCTCACATCAGCCTGTCTGGTGGATCCAGCACACATTCAGGCTGATGAGTGCGTCACTCCTGAGGTTAAAAAAACACTTTAATAAAAAGGTTGTAATGACTTCAGCACACTGCCTGCGTTATCCTGTGGATCACTGCTGTGCTGCTGGAGAGGCCGGGGACGGCGGCGATGTGGAGGGCTTCAGCGCGTTCGCGGCAGGAAGCTCCTCACAGGCGAAGTAGTCCTTTAAAGGAGCGAAGAGGTGACGGATGACGGGAACGCTCCACGCCTTCCCCAACACCTTCTGCCTCTGCTGCCGGTTCATGTTCCTCACGTCTGTGTAGTGTTTGGGGAAACCAAAGATCCTGGTGAAAACAGAGAGAAGGAGAGCGACGATTAATTAATCAGAAAACGGTGTTGCCATGGTCACCAAGATGGCATCACCCACTTTTCCAGCTCGGTGATCCAGAGGTTGTCCTCTCTGCCGTTCTGGAGGACAGGCAGCAGGGACACGTGCTTTCCCTGCTTCAGAGAGTTTGGGTTGGTGGTGATCGTCCTCACTTTAGTCATCTGCAATGAAAGCATCAGTTAGATCATCACTGAAAGATGAAACGACGGTAGATGAGTCAGAATAACAGACCCTGGCGACTCTGCCGATCTCCAAACAGTCCTGCAGATATAACTTGTCGCTCTGAGAGGCGATGATGGGCCTGAAGCAAAAAAACAACTTTATTTACAACAAAAATTCTTTCCAAGATACAAAAAGGAAAAAAGATTTTAAGACAGAAAATACAAAGGAGAGAGGAGGAGTCATCTGACCTGCTCATCCCCGGGATGTTTCCCCAGAAGTATCGAGCTCTGTGCGCTGGACTTACTTTGGCTGCATCCACCAGCACCGGGTTGCACTATTAGAGGATCCATTAGCAGCAGAGTTAAAATAAACAAACAAAAACAAACAGGACTGTGATAATGAAGGGGTTCAAACACACCTCGAGGAAGCGGCAGATGCTGACTTTGTCGCGTGTGTTCATGAAGACGACGTTCTCGAACAGCCAGAAGAACGGCCTGGGGTCGTCTTCTTTGGGCTTCAGCAGCTGAAGGATGCGGTAGTACTCAAAGAACAACCTGCCGGTGCCCTCTGCAGGCCAAAGAGAGAATCACAGCGCCTCAGCATCCCACAAGCGACCTATGATCGATTATTTAATGTAGACGATTAAAAAAGACACAGCAACGTACCATAGAGACCCTTCCTGATTGGATTGACGATGGAGAGGTCGTTACAGGGGCTGCCGCCGATCAGTAAATCAAACGGACCCCACTTCTGGAGCTGGATATAAAAAGACAAACATTTTGTAAAGGACTTTAATGTAGTAAAGATGTGAATTAAACGGTGAAGGTGAACATACGTGTTCCTCTGTGATGAAGCGGACGTCACCAACATGGATGATCCTCCCATCGTGGTTTACAGTCGCCACAGCGAGCGAGTCCTCACAAACCTCAGAGGCAACATACGTCTCCACTTTAAAGCCCAGATCCTTCAAGACGAGGTAGCCTGAAGACAAACACACACAGTGAGGTGAGAAAACAACACGCAGACACATCTTTAAAACAACGGTTTGTGTTTGTGCGTGTGTGTGTGTGTGTACACTCACCTGTTGCTATGCCATCAAACAGCGAGAGGACTCGAAGGGGACGCCGCTGGTTGGCGGGAATGGACGGATAGACGCGATGCGGCTCCTATAAGACGCAAAATGAACCAGCAGTTTATCACTGTGAAACGCGTGAACGGACTTGAAAATACACATAAAAACAGGAAGAATTGTCAGAATTTCCAATGTTCCTTGAATGCATCATGTATGATGCATGTTTTCATTACCAAATTTAAGCTCAAAATTGTTCTCTTAAACTAAAAACAGACCTTTTTTAACACTGAAATTTTAAATCAAGTGTAAATAAAAGCAGCAACTGGTGATTTTTAATTAAAGAAAATTCCTGTATTACTGTGTTTATCTGGAAACTGGCTGTGAAACGTGGTTACGATGATGATCACTCACAAACTCCATGGCGCTGTTGTTGGCAAATAACTCCTGAACACGAATGCTCCAGTCCTCTCTGGGTATCAGAGCTCCGTGAGGCTGATGAGTCTGACACAAGTAGCAGACCCACGGGTCCAGCATTTTCAGAGAGTCAAAGGTCCCGGGCCCGACCAGGATGTTCAGACAGTCCTCACAGTACGACCTGCAGAAAGGAAGAACAGTAACGCCTGTTAACTGTTGTTTTGATCTTTGAAATAGAGGGATAAGAAGCAGACTCACCTGCAGCAGCTGTCGTTACCACACAGTATGACCTCCATGCCATAGCAGCAGATGGTACAGTAGGACTGATATCCATCTTCATCGTAGCGATACAAAGTGTCGGTGAAGTTATTCTACAGAAGCACAAACATGTCAGTGTCCAGTGGGGGGGGGAGGCGACAAAAACAAACCAAAGCAGGCAGTTCCTTACTTTGCACTTCAAGCAGAGGCTTCCTTTAAAGAGAGGGTGGAATATCTCAAAGTCTTCGGTGCCACAACACAAACAGTAACCTGGAGACACACACATAAATAAGTGGAGGCGTAATAGATTAAATAAAACACTGCACTTTCATGTAATTCACCTTCAATGTCCAGTTTGGTGTCCATGATCCTACGAATGGTCTCCTCTGAGAAGAAACAATCAATCAATAACAGATAATGTTTCTATGATAACATGTTGGACCTTCTGTTCCGTACCTCGGAGTTTCTGGTCAGGCTGCACGTAATTGCTGCTCGCCTGGTTCACCTTATTGTATATTCTGGTGTAGTTCCTCTTCTTCGCCGGCACAAAGTCCGGAGACATGTCGTCATCGAAGCCGTTGAGGAGGCTGCTTTTCTTCTTAGGAACCTTCCCTCCTTTCCCCTTCCCCCAGCCTGTCTTCATCTTCTCCTGCCCTCCTCTTCCCCAGTCCTCCTCCTTGTCCGATCTGGACAGCATAGAGTCACATGACAGCATCTTCATGGAGTCGGCCACGTCCCTCACTTTAGCACTCAGGCTCCTTTTGTTGTTCGTAGGAGAAGGTGAGGCTTTCATTAAGAGCTTCTTCTTCACCTTGCTCTCCTTCGTGGTGCCTGGACAGAGGACACACACACACATCCTGAATTTACCTGGAAAACATCACCATCTATTCTGTCAGTTTAGACGCTCTTACCGTTTATGGAAGCTGCTGGTTTGAGTCCATCTGCACCCAAGGGTTCAAAGCCATCAAAGGCCCAGTCCAACATCTGCTTCAGCAGATCATCCTGGTCTTTAAGAGAGCCAGAAAACTGCTTCTTACTACGAAGAGCCGCCTCCTACGAGACACCAACAGGAACATGTAAGCAGGACAGGGATCATTCAAAGAAGTACATATGAGAGAGAACAGGAGCAGGAACCTGCAGGCACAAGAAGATGGCTTCTCTGTAGGTGGCAAAAGTGGCAAAGGAGTGTCCACAGAAGTGCTGGCTGAAGAAAGCGAACGGTTTCAGGGACTGTAACCTGACCTGGAATCAGAGCCGCCAAGGCGTGAACACATAAAAACCTTTTAATAGACACACTCAGTATCATTTATCACAGCGTGAAGTCAGCTCACCTGAGACGTCATAACCTGTCCGTACCAGTGGACCGTCCTCATCTCAGGATGTTTAGCGTCTCCCCTGGAGGGTAAGATGACAGCTGGCCACAAACTGAAGCCGCCCATCTGACCCCAGACCAGCTCCCCCTGTGCATACAACACACACACACACAGGGTGTTAGTGCATGTATTTGTCTCCTTCAAGCGTGAACATTTTTTGGACATTCAGCAGCATGATGAAGGAAAACCCCTTCACACCATGCAGCCAGGTGAGGACAGAAGCAGCAGGATGAACTCTGGTGTACACAGGTCTGTACTCTCTGCTAAAGTCAGTCCCCTGATCTCAGCCCAGCAGCTGTTCACTGACTGAAGGCAGAGAGAGCTGCAGGTAATGCATAAAGCTACCTTAATGTGGGACTTGTCCAGCGATGATGCTGAGCTGGGCAGCGTGACTGTTGAAACCATGCGGTAATCCTCTTCATCACTGCTAACGACGTATATGGACTCTGCTTGTGGAGGTCTCCGACCTGCAGCACACAGACAGGCAGGTACTGACCGCTCTCTGTTTATGATCATCATGTAAATACTTTGCTGTTTCTCTTGTTTTCTTACGTTTAGTCTTGATTCGTTTGTTTGTCCTCGGTGTCGGGGAGTCATCTGTAACATCAACAACATCTGAAAGAAACAAAACATGAATTATGTTCAAGGAGCAATGAACTCATTTAGTATCGTGCCAAATCTGTAGTCCTACCAGAGGAATTGTCCGTGTATTCGGCTGCTTCCCCCTTGTCCTGCTTTGACTGTTTGGTCGCAGCAAAGTCGCTCTCCTCTGATGAACTCTTTCCATCCTGCTCGTCTTTCTTCCTGCTATCAGTCTGGACGGGTGGTTTCCTCTTGCAGACCTGAGGTCTTCTTGCACACTTCTCTGGCTGAGGTGGAGTTTTGGTGGTTTCCTTGCTGGCTTGAAGAGCACTGATGCTCTTTAACACCTAATGAGAGGAGCAAATAAAAGTCAGATCCCTTTACCTTCTTCAGGGAGCAGTCTGAATGAACTCACCTTAGAAAACACCTGGATCCTCTGCAGAGAGTTTGGCAGGGCCAGCAGGATGAGGAGGAGTCTGTGCAGAGTGGGGTGGGCTCTCATCCTGTGCAGCAGCTGAAACAGTTCAGGAGGGTTTTTTTGTTTGCATGATAAAAGCCACCATTCATTCATTCATTCATGTATGTCCGTTTACCTGCACCCTCCACTGACCGCTCTCTCCTTTCATCTTTTTCTGCTCTTTCTTCACTGCATGGATGCAGGAGAGGTAATTCACCACCAGCCGGTGAGCTTCTAGAGACTTGGCTTCACACAGACCGAGCTGAACGCCGAGCTCCGACAGCTCTGTGAGGCTGTGCTGCTCGTTAACACCCTGAAGAAGCAACGGGCAGAAAAACGCACGCCAAAGGTAAGAAACTGATTCTAATTCTTTACAACAAGACATCAAAGATTTCATACTTATTCATGTTCGTGCAGAGGGTTACATTAGACTGACGCCTGCTCATGAGCACCCCTAACAAGTTAATACAGTATATCTAGCTGAGCCTAAACAGACTCTGTACGTAAGATTCTGATTAGACACTCTTTTATGGTTCTCACGGTATTTAAGACATGATCATTTCAGCAGAGAACATGTAACTCCGTCTGTAAATGTTTTCCTCAAAAACTTAGTACTGCCTGCTTGTTATGTTAAACATGATAATATGATTAACAAAACACAGGTTGTTGTGTTTTGGCATGCCAATTTGGAGTCACTCAGAATTTCTAAGCATTTAATTTACAAATAAAATAATAATAAATGATCTTACGTTGGTGTTTTCCGGATGTTTCAGGAGTCTGTCGATAATCCTCAGCGTCACATCACCAAGCTGCTCTGGAATACTCTCCATCAAACTCTGCAGTGCTTCTCTATAAAACGTCTGCGCATCCAGCAAGAACTTGGACCTGTCCCGTTCCCCTAAATCCACAACCGGGGTGGCCCACAGGAAGTCTGTGGCATGAGAGCCCACGTTCATCTCCGTCACAGGCAGCAGCTCGTTCTTCTTGTGGAGGAGATGCACCTCTCGGCTCTTCGCAAAGCGCGTGGAGGCGGGAGGCTGAAAGATGCTGTCTGAATATGAGCGGACCAACATGGAGGCCAAATGAAGCTCCACAAGCAGGTCTGCTATCCCGTGCTGCTGCACTTCTTGGAGAGCTCGGAGGGGCTCCAAAGTGTGGCAGAGGAAGAGGAAATGCAGCTTCAGCTTATGATCCATGAGCTGGGTTCTGATCCGCTCAGCGTCCTCCGAGTCTCTCCGTGATTTAAAATACTCCAGCAGATCCCTCCAGCAGTTGACCATCTTCTGCACAGTGTGGATGATGAACATACACTGAGCCGCGACAGGACAGGCCGGGTTATAAGACTCTGCTTCAACAAAGAGCTCTTTCAGGCTGCCATTGATAGAGGAGCAGGTGGAGTAGTGATGGTGGATGTCTTTAATCAAGTCGACCACATGAGCAAAAGACGGCAGCAGTCCAGCCTGGCAGGCTCTTGCTGCCATCCCAGGGAGGCTGCAGAGTGATATGAGCCTGGGGTTGAAAGCCTGGAGCTGGGACACAAACTCCCGGCTCGCCCCTGGGTGTGGAGCATCACAGTGAAACACAGCCAGATTACACAGATTAAGGTTGACTTTCTTTAGTGTGTCAATCAGAAGGCGTGCATCATTGATACTGTCCATGTCTGCTGAGACTCCGTCAACACTCATCTGCAGAGTAAACAGAGGCATCACCACACTAACATCCAGGTTCTGGTCCAAGTATCCAATCAGGGCGACGCTCGTGTTCAATCCTCCATCCAGCTCCACCCGTGCATACAGATACAGGCAGTAAGGTGTGTGGGAGCAGGCCTGGATGGCTTGCTTTATATGACTTGTGTCCACACGGACACAAAAGTACTTTTTGATGAAGTTCAGCCAGTTTTCATTGGTGTATAAATTATCTCCTTCCTCTAATCTCCTGATGGACGGTTTAACACACACATCCTTCAGTTTGTCTGTCTCCTGCTCCATCGTCACCTCCACCACATCATCATCATCATCAGTCAGTAATATCACATCGGAACTGTCTTCTTCCACAGGGTTGTCTGTAAAAAAAAAGAAAAAAAGAGACAATGAGAGACAGAACATGTGTGTTATGACTGCATCACATCTGTGTGCCTGAACTCACCAGGAACCAGGCTCTGTCCTCCTCTGGACTCTAAAGCGTGGTACTTCCTGCCCATATTTTTCTCATCAAATAACTCCTTAAACCACTGCAGGAAGGTCAGAGCCACGGCAGAACTCTTCCTTATCAGTGCATTAATGGGGACTTGCTGGAGGGTAGAAAGTCTCATCATTACAGGTTCATAAAGTTCTCTGACTAATTAGGTCTATATAAATGAACACATTTATGTTGAAACTCCTGCTAACTGTTTTTGTTAACTGAACAACTTAAAGAGCAGAAGATCACACGACACTCACTTGTGTAAGACCAACTTTCTTAAATGCAGTTTGCAGTAAACTGAGGTTGTGGATGGAGGTCAGCCTGGAGTTGACCTGGAACTGGACACTGAGAAGGTCCACTGACCCAGGATACAACCAGTCCATCAACTGGCAAAAGGCTGCACCTACACATACACACACACACAAAAACAAACATTTCTTAACACAGTGCACTACTGGACGAATGGATTTAAACAATTCAAAACTATGATACTAAAATGTATGCTTATTTGCATTACGTTGACCTCATATTACTTTATTTGGTTTTCTTTCACTCTAAAAAAATCTGTGGGTTCATTCAGTTGCAGACTGAAAAGTGAGATTTATGATCTGCCATATTTCCAACATATACACAGATTATGCACTTTACACTATGTACTGTTGGTTGAACAAACTTACCTGTGCATACCTGCTCCACCTCAGTCAAATTTGTCTGCAAAGATTCATTGAGCCAAGCCAGCAGCTCTGAGCTGCTGCATGAACGCCCCCCATTCACTGCCATCTCTTAAAGGGACAGGCCTGCACAGATAACACATGAACATAACATAAGACTCTGACAGATATAAACAATGAGATTTTAATTAGTTATGGAGTAATTGTATTAAAATTTTGAATAAATCACAAACGCTTTAAAATACAAATTTTACGCTACTTCGCTCCGGATGAGTTCCGGAAGTTGTTACCGGAAGCTGGCCCGGGGTCAGTCTTTCTTCCGGTCTCACTGGACAGTAGAACAGAAGAAATCTGAACTCAGATCAGCTTTTTTACCGCCATAATGGAACTTTGTAATGAAGCACCAACAACAAACCAACAGTTAGCTGGGAAAAAAAGGGACGAGGTGTCCAAACAAAGCTAATAAATAACAAGATGGTTTCACAGTCCTGAGCTCTACTTGGCGAAGTACAATAAAAATGAGCACAAAAATGTGCAACATAATATTCTAATCAAGGCAATAAGTTGTTCATTGATCGAAATATACAAACACAACACTCCGCATGCTAGCTAACAGGGCTAACTGTTACTTGTTAACGAAAAAAAGTAACGTACAGACGTTACGTTGCGTACAAACGTTACGTTACGTACAGCCGTTGGCTAGCTTAGTTTAAAATCATGTGATTTACGTGTTGTTTTGGAGTCGCGATCAGTATAAACGTGTTTATACAATGTGTGGGAGTAACAGGACTGTAAAGTTTTAGCCAAACGGTTACAAAAGTTAGCATAAGCTAGCTTGCTTTAAATCCATATAATCACACTTAGTGGAAATCATTATCTAAATGTGTAAATGTGTAGTGAAACAAGAGCATTGTTAGCCGGTGGAAAACATGCAGTTTGTAGCAGGCGCGGAGTTTCCGTTTGTGTCGTCTTAACTTTTTGTTAGTGATAAAATGGGTGTGTTTTACGTGTTGTGGAGCAGACTTACCCTGTTCGGTCCTCGTCTTTATTTTGGGAACCAGCATGTGATTCCGATCCCGCAAAATCCTAAAACACACCCACCGTCCCACCGCCCCCGCCTAGTGAGCCGCGTCGCTGTAATCACAGTTACTCACAATAAAACATAATATGCACAGCTAAAATTACTCAGCCGTGTTCTTTAATGTTTTAGGTATCAAAATATTACGTTGAAACTAGTCGGCTGCTCACTTCTGAGGGGGAACATGCCGGACTGTTCAGGCTGAAGCTAGCATAGTTAGCTTTTCTTGCTAACTAACTTTAGCTTGCTGGCTAGCAGCAGATAATGGCGATTTTTCCTACACATACACAATTTAACGATGTAACTATACTACAGCGAAATAGTATCTAGTCCGTAAACGTGTATATTTAATCTCAGTGTTGTTGTTTTTTTGTTGTTTTTACTAGAAAATAGAATTAAACTCAGTTTTTTCCCCCCTCCAAGCTATTTCCGGCTAGTCAGTTTCCTCCTGAAGTAAAATGAAATGTTTTGTGCAGTTAGCATGATTTAAAGATGATTTATCATAATCAGTAAAACAGAATTCATGAAATAATTTTATTTTCATATTTTACTAAATATTATATTATAGCGCCATCTTGTCTTATAACGGAAACGGTGACGTCACTGATAGTTTGGTGTGAAGTTTAAACTTTTTGATTTAAAGAAAAAACGGTGGTCAAATGTCAAATGTGTCTATGAATGTTCTGATGGATCTTTTTGGGGGTCAAGGTCCACTGGACGTTTGGCAACATTCATGATTAATCAGGCTTAAATAGCGAGACAACGAGAGAATGCTTCGGTTAGCCGTAATGCTAGGTGTCGCCCATAGACTGTAAAAAATGTCGCCGTACCAACCATATAGAACGCTATAGATGCCTTGTTGAACGTCCGTGCCTGGCGGCCATCTTACCACAGGCAGCTCGCTCACCCATTACGTTGTGTTGTAGTGTAAATGTACTTTTCAGAGGATCAAAGATGTACTAATGATACTCCATTGTTATGAATAATTATGTTGTCCTAAAATAATGTTCTGAAACAGGTAGATTAATGTTTCCTATTACGAATAGGCTATAAGAAAAGCTCTATGTTGAAATCCCCACCCTGTAGTGTACAGAGATGTATATATCACTTTACCTCAAAGGGTGTTTTTCTGATTTTTTATGTTTATGTA
>JAVQJX010105434.1:0-12197 GCA_036025115.1 Ambassis agassizii | reverse complement strand
GAGGGAGTGGCTTCAAACACACACACACACACACACACACACACACACACACACACACACACACACACACACACACAGCTCACTTCAGCGAATGACAGCACTTGAATGGTCCACATCTGTTTGCCACATCTAAGCCCCAAGTGTCAGACCAGAGCCACCAAAAAGGAACCAAATAACTGGATGTGTTGGGGAACGTCCAGTCAGAGGGCAAAACCAGCTTACGGAGAGATGGTTAATTTCTGCCATTGAACGAGCCTCTCTCCATCCAAACACATGACAGAACCTCTGAGTAGGTGGAAAAAACGTGACGTTGGCACACTCACGGTCTTTGTGGTGTCCCTCCTCGTCCATGAAGATGTTGGTCTTCATGTTCCAGATGAACTGATGAGCGAGCAGCTGAGACTTCTGCGCCGCCCACAGGATGTACTCTCTGACGTAGCCCATCTGCAGAAGCAGGAAACGTCAGCGCTGCTCTGATCTTTGGATTTTTTTTAGTTTTCGTTGTTTACCTTATCGTAACGGAGCGCCTGCACAATCTGAGGGATGTAGAACAAGATGGCGTCCTGAGAAGAGATGAGACACGAAGGTTAGACCTCCTGAATGACGGTGACAGATCTGAGCTGATGAAGAACTCGTACAGGAGGGAAGGAGCGCAGCACTTTGACGCCGTACTGAGCCGTCAGAGGATGAGGAGGGTACATGCTGCTGAAGTAGGACAGGCCGGTGGGCGGGTCGGCCGGCGCCCAGCACAGGATGTGGCTCAGCTCGGGCGAGTCGGCGTCGATCGTGTGCCACGTCACCAGGAACTGCAAACACGACGACACATTCAGTGACACACAGTGGAAGGCGGAGCTTCGGTTCCGGTGCTGAGAGGCCTCACCTTCACGGCTTCGGGGAGGTCGCTGACCGCTCCCGGGTCCAGCCTCACCAGGCGGGTCACCTCGGCCACGATGGCGTCATTTTTAAACCTGGAAACACAAACAAACGGTCAGTGTGTTGCTTCAGTCTGCGAGCCACACGCCGAGCAGACAGAGCGTCCACCTGGCCGGCAGCTGCGTCGCCAGGTAAGGCGCGATGCTCCACGCCAGGTTCACGTTGTCCTTCCACTGCTTCTCCGTCAGGCTGATGTACTTGGACCTCCAGTTGGCGATGCTGGTCTCCACCGACTGCTCCGTGGCGATGGCGAGCTCCTGGGTGGAGAGCGGGTTGTACCACGTGGTCAGACGCTCTATCTCGCTGGCCTGGAGAGGAGGAAGAAGAGGAGGAGGAAGAGGAAGAGTCAGGGAGTGAAGGGCGGCTTCAGGAGGCGACCAGAGGAACTCACCAGTAGGGCCAGCAGCAGAGTCCGGCGCTTCATGTAGTATTTGTGGAGCTGCGTGCCGCGGTTACTCTTCTTAGACGTGCCTTAAAAAAAAACAATCAATCAGTTTATCGATCAGACAGATACTCTCTGTTTGTCATGTGATGCTGCTTGTTGGTGTGTGGTTTAGATAATTAGAAGGAGGTCTTGCCACTGATGCATTTAAGGACCGTCAGACAGTCCAAACAAGCCAGTGAACAGGAAGCTGCTCCCAGATTAAACAGTGTGCACGCTTAGCTACGTGCTACCTGATTTCTTGGAGGTGGTGGACATGCCGCTCGACAGCGGGTACGTGTTGATCCATCCCTGTCCGCTCTGCTGGGAGCGGGAGCTGGAGTCCATGTTGCTCCTGAGGTCGGCGGCGTTCATCACCGACAGGCTGTTCAGGGACGCGTCCTGGTTATCTGCTCACAGACACACAGACTCAGTACGAGGACGCACACAGGAAGAGACGCATCAGGATGTTTAAACATGAAAACATGACTGATGAGGAGGGAGACTCTGAAGATGAACGGCGCCTTTCGCTCCGCTGCTGAAGTGATGCTCATGCATTTGAAAGCGGGACAGAAAATGTTGGCAGAACAGCTGATTCTGATCAGATAAACCTGATCCAGGATCAGCACGTCCAGGACTCGTCTGCCTGAAGCGGCTACATGTGTATGAGAATGAGGTGTTTCTGTTTGGGGCGTCGAGGATGAAGAGGAGGGGAGGATTGGAGGAGTTGTTTTTGAATCTTCTGCTCAGTGGAGGAGAGGGGCGGACAGGTGGGCTGACATGATGAAGAATCATGCGTCTTGACACAGCTGGCAAATTTGCACTTAACCTCACAGACAGCTGCCGCGGCAGCGAGCCGTGAGGGAAAGCGGCGCCAAATTTGAGCTGCGTTTAAAAAAAGCATGCCCCCGCTGCAGTGCGGTCTCAGCTCCACCACCTCAGGCTTACTTAAGATAGAAATCGGAGTAGTGCTGGACACGATAAGCGATCCGAATATCCCAGCAGAGAGTGTGCTCGGGGCTGGGGTAGTACCAAGCTCACCGGGGGGGACCAGGTGGCACGCAGCCAAGTACTTCTTGTCGGACAGGATGCTGGCGTAGAAGCGGATGATGACGCTGATGTCCTCACGGAGACGCTTGTCGCCCTGCGTGGGAAACTTTGGAGACACGCTGGAAAGACAAAAAAAAAAAAAAAAAGTTAGATTACAGAGAGGAGTCAGACGTGTGTGTGTGTGTGTGTGTGTGTGTGTGTGTGTGTGTGTGTGTGTGTACCTGAAGTAATCAAAGGCCGTGGAGTAGATCTTCTCTCGCAGGACGTTTCTTACGGTTGCGTTGGTGACGACGTCGGAGTGCAGCAAAGCCAGACCCAGAGTCAGCAGCCTGCAGGAGTGCTCACACTCTTAATCCAGATTATCATGAAACAACAGGGGGAGGTGCGGAGGAGGAGCGTGTACCTGAATCGAGGTCCGATGGCGGCCACGTGGCGGTTCAGGCTGCTCTTAGCTCCGCCCACGTTCAGAGACAGCGAGCGCTGCAGCAGACTGCAGAAAATCTCCACCTGATCTGCGCTGGAGTACTTTGCGATCTCGAATCTCTGGATGAGAAACTGAGGCGGGACAAAAGTCAGACAGGAAAGAGGAAAGAGGGTTAAACAGCAGGACCGTGGTCTGACCTCGATCCAGATGTGGTGAGGGGTGACGTCTGGAGGGCACGGGATCGGCTGACTTTCCTCTGACGCCGCCAGAGGATCGGCCTCCACCTGAGTGTCTGAGAACAGCCCCATCTTCAGCTCCACCGACATCTGCCACGCCCCCGCCATCTCCCGCATGAACTAAGGAGGAGGACACCGTCAGCGTGAGGACACAAGAGACACGGGACGAGGACGCACAACAACATGACACGTACGGGCACTTCCACTCCCACACGAGCCGCCAGCAGCCACTCCCAGCAGGCGATGGCCGTCTCCATGCCGTGCTCTGTGAACATCTTCAAAGGAGACCAGCAGAGGTGGTGCAGGAGCTGAGGGTCGCAGTCTGAAGACACAAAAACACAGCGAGAGGACGGTCACACACACAGCAGGAGGAGCAGAGGAGGAGAGGAAGAGGAGGAGGAGAGGAGGAGCAGAGGAAGAGGAGCAGAGGAGGAGGAGAGGAGAGGAAGAGCAGAGGAAGAGGAGCAGAGGAGGAGAGGAAGAGGAGGAGGAGAGGAAGAGCAGAGGGACCTTTGGAGCTGATGAGCAGCGCAGCCAGTTTGAACATGGCCTCGGTGAAGGCCTCGGGCTGGGCGGAGTCTAACGCCTCTCCCATCTGCTTGATCATCAGGCGGCTCAGATCAGACTGTCCTCGCACCGCCTGAGCGAAGTGGATCATACCGGACACCTAAAGAGGGGACAGGTGAGCCGGACGAGTCCACAGAAAGACGTCAGGATCCCGTTCAGCAGACAGAGTCTTTACCTCTCCTGCGTATCTGTTCCTGAGGTTGAGGGAGGCCATGAAGTTGGAGTAGTCCTTCTTCACACAGGCCGGTCTCTCAGTCAGCTGAGTGGACTAGAGGTCAGAAAATGGAGGCCGTAGAAAGAGTTAAAATGTCTGAACACACACTCATTCATGACTCGTTTTGTTGGACGCACCCCCAGCGTGGTGCTCTGCCGGTTGTAACCAGCAAAGTGCAGGATGCTCTCGGTGGCCATGGCCAGGCCGGTGTGCTGAGACAGACCAGAGACCCAGTTCTGATGCTTGTTCAGGTACTCCTGATAAAAAAACAGATGCGAGGTTAAAGCAGGATGTTTGTGCAGCATGTTTACAGGTTGAAGGTACCTGCAGGTGGGATTTGGTGACAGACGGAGCCCACTTCATGGCCTCTTTAAGGATTTCTCCACAGCGTGCAGCAAAGTCCTTCACTATGCTCTGAAATACAGGACGTCTGTCAGCGTGCTGCGTTCAAATCAATCAATAAATAAATATCACAATAATCAATACCTCTCTGGCCTCGTACGTGTCGGGGACGGTGATTCTGTACGGTGTGTCCGGGATGTCATAATAAGGCTGATCCTTATGAATGTCCTGCAGAGCATCGATAAGACAACGTCATCACCACGGCGACGACACGCTGAGACAAATCCAAAGACCGGGTCCTCACTTACCGCACTGAGGGACAGGGACAGAGTCTGCAGGATGTCCAGCATGGTCTTCAGGACGCGGCCGCTCCACAACAGGTGAGGGAATCTGAGGAGACGCTGCAGTGAGCCGCGGGGGAGGGGGGGGGGGGGTGTTACTGATCAGACATGTGGATCAATACTCACGTTTCAGCAAGTCCTGACAGGTATTTGTCCGCCACTCTGCGGATCCTCTTGTGGATGTGGTTGAAGTTGACGAGCAGGAACTGAGCGTGACGCTCCAGCTCCTCCTCATGAGCTTTGGTTTTAGGCTGGAAATATGACAAACATTACAACTCTTAAAAAGGAACACAAAACAGACAGACACCACAGAGACACAGAGAGACACAAAACAGCCACAAAGGGACACAAAACAACCACAGAGAGACACAAAACAACCACAGAGAGATACAAAACAACCACAAAGAGACACAAAAAAAACACAGAGAGACACAAAACAGCCACAAAGAGACACAAAACAACCACAGAGAGATACAAATGGACACAAAGAGACACAAAGAGACACACAAGGTTTGTCTAAAGTGGACATTAGTGAAAAATCAGACTCACTTTTTCAGCCATCATTTGCAGGAAGACCTCGAACACTTTGTCACTGACGGCGATCACACACTGCATCATTCCTGCAAACACATCATGTTAGAGTCTAATGAACGGACTGTGTGTGTGGTGTTGTGTTCATGTTGTGTACCAGATTTGTCCTTTTGTATCGCTCTGTCCTCAAAGTATCGAAACATGACCTGAAAGCGGTCTGAGTCCAGAGAGTGCAGCATCCTGGGACAGAACGGGACAGAATGAAGGTCACACTCGTCGACAGTGATCATGTGTCCGCGTGTGGTCGTCATGGCGACCTACCTCATGTACTCCAGCCTGTACACAGACAGCAGATACGTGGACATGGCGAAGTCCAGCTTGTTGATGAGGGCAGCCACCTCAGGAGGAGGATCCAGCAGGTTGATGATGGTGCTGCGCAGGTCATTCAGCTCCGCCTGGGAGTCCAGAACCGGGTCAGAAGCTGCAACATGAAGCGTGCGTGTGTGTGTGGTGTCATACCGCTGTGACGGTGTCGTTCTTCAGGGCAGAGTTGTACTGCAGCTCTGAGCGTAGCGGCTCTCCGCTGGGGAAGGTGAGCAGCGGCGACTTGGTGGCGATCTCACAGACGCCTTCGTACCACTCCTCTGGCCACAGACCTGAACGTTTACAGGACAGTTCACAGAAAATACACAAGACAACACAACAAGAAAGACACTAAAGATCCACACTGTTAAAGAGACAGTGTGCAACGTTTCAACCCCAAAAAATTAAACTGCGTTCGTCACAAAAAGAGAAAGAATTGACAGACTCTGACGTTTCTGCTGGTCCTTGAATGCATCATACATCACATTCACACAGCTTAAATGTTTATCTTTAGAATGAGCCAGGTTAGCAGTTTTTATGCTAAGCAACTTATCGCACTTTGACGTTTCTGATGGTCCCTGAATGCGTCAATACAAATCCTGATCTGTCTGATGGAGCAGCAGTCACATGACCAAACACTCAGAGATTGTGATTGGCTGATGTGCAGGTTTGAAGCACAGATGAACAGGTGACGAACCTGAACCCTCCACGGCGAAGCCCATGACCACAGAGTAGAGCCAGAAGTCTCTGAAGAGCTTCTGCAGACGAGGCTTTGCTTCTTTGATCGGCGGCAGCCTCTTCGTCAGCTAACAGGAGAAGAAAAAAGACGTTAATCTGTGCGGTGAAATTTTCTATTGACAGACATGAGGAGAGAACGTACCACAGCGATAACAGGGATGAGGACGCCGAGGTTTCCAGCACTGCTCGACGCCTGCACAGACAGTAAAGCACCTGTATGATCTGTATTAGTGTGTGTGTGTGTGTTTTCAGTGTTTCTCTGAGTCGTACCTTCAGAGCCGGGCCTTTGTCTGGCGCCCTCTCGCTGGCTCTCTTCCCCTCTAAGCCCAGCTGGACAAACAGCTCCAGCAGGTTGACCAGGAGCTCGTCCACCATGTGCTCGGCCTGGAGGTTCGCCGCGATGTTCCCCAGAGCGTTTATCACAGCCAAGGAGCAGTGTCTGCAACGTGACGTTTGAAGCACAGTGTGAAGTTTATCACCAGGAGACAAACAAGACAGCAGTCAAGACACGCTGCATGGAGACTCTTGACTGTGAGGCTGTGAGACCTCCTACCCCCTGGACCCCTCCCTGTAGGGCGGTGCTGACCTGTATCCGTGGTCTTTGTAGTCTTTGGTGGAGTACACCATGGAGCTGGCCTTCACGCTGATCTGCTGGAACAGGTTCCACACCTCCTGGTAGATGTATTGCTGAAAGAGAAGTTCTGATTGATTATTAAAGCAGCTCCTGGAGGACAGAGCTGAGGCGTGAAAGGGCTCCTCACGTTGCCCGTGATGACCATGCAGCCGAGCTGGTCGATGATGAGGACGTCCAGCTGCGACGGAGGCTGGCAGAACTTCTGCTGCAGGATCTGCAGGATGGGCTCCATCACGCGGGGGGTGTCGCGTAAGGCCACGGCGATGTGACCCAGAGCGCGGATGGTGTGGTCCGGGATCAGGTGAGCGTCTCTGCGGAGGAGGAGGGGGATCTGTGAGTGATTCTTCAGACTCAGGATTTTGTTTTATGTGTGTATGTTCGACCTACTTGTCGTTTTCCTGATAGATGTAGAGGCGGTTCGACAGGCTGGCGAGAAAAGCTTCCACGATGACGTTATCCATCGTCAGACCCGCTTTCAGACACCTGAGGACAGACGGAGACTCTGAGAGAGGCTGACTTCACTTTCAGACATTCTAACTGCTAGTTATACCTCGTTTTGTCAGGGCAGCCATGATGTGTTTGTTTCATTTTGTAGAAGAAATGTGTGGAGATGTTAGAACATGATGGATTGGGGCTCAAACATTTGGACACATATGAGACTTAAGGACACATTAGGACAAGTCAAGACCCCTTACACAACTGAATTAACTCCTGAAATACAAAAAAACCCTGTAGATTGTGATGCAACTCTTTGTCACATAAAGACATTACATCAACATCATCTTACAGGGTGAGATCTGCTGCTTATTTTGATATGCAACATGCTGTGAAGTTTGTGATTTATTTAACTGTGAAGTGTGCATAACAACATGGAGGAGGTGCTAACCTTCCTGCACAAATTAGAGACATTAGAGAGCTCAGTCGTTTGTGCAGTACAGTGTAACTCTTTGTCCACATGGGGGCAGTATTTGTTGTGGTTTCTGGGAGCTCACCTGCAGATGTTGTCGATGGAAATGTCCCTCAGCTGTTCGTACATTGACGGCTGGCTCTTCTTGTTGGCGTGCGTGCTGAGGGTGGACTGGGAGTGTTCGTTTGTCACGTGGATCTTTATCTCACCGCCGCCTGTTCAGTAAAAAAAAACATGTAAAACGTTCACTTGGATGTGATGATGTGATTCTCAGCTGCTGACACATGCATCATGTGTGTGTGTTACCTGGAGTGTACTGACTGTGGTATTTGTACAGCTTCACCAAAACAGGCGACGGAACCACCAGGAAGTCTTTGAGCGACATGGTGACGGAGTGCGCCACCACGGGGAAGCGCTCACACAGACGGCCCAGACCCTACACACACACACGCACAAAACAGCTGTGTGAGATCTGTGACGGCTTCAGAGGGCCTGAGGCGAGACCGCCATGATGCTAGCATGATATTAGCATTCAGCGAACAGCCCTCCTCTGTTACCTGTAAGCAGCAGATGAGCAGCGGCATGTGGGCGATGATGACCTTACTGGACGTCTTTGACTGCAGCTTCTCTGACAGTTTGGTGCAAAGATTTTCAGCTCCTGGTGAAAGAAAACAGCTTCACTGTGAAGTCTGTGACACACACACACACACAGACATGCTGAGACTCACCCTGCTCCTCGGTGACGGCCCACACCATCAGGTCCACACAGGCGGCGTTGGCCTGACAGCGCAGCTTGAGCGGGCTCAGTTCGCTCTGCAGGTACTCCACATCATGGAGGATCCTCTGCAGCTCTGATTGGCTACTGCTGAACTGTTCCAGGACAAAGTCGTGAACCTCCTTCACATAGTCCGTCTGAAGGTCTGGCAGAAAACACCACGCTGTTAACTCACATTTAAACAGAAGGTGTTCATGAGAGGAGGCGTCTCTTACCCTTCAGATTGTACAGAGTGTCTCTAAGCATCTTAAAGATGGCCACATACAGAGGGTCACTGAAGGTTTTGTAGTATAGATGGAGCCCCGGATTTATCTGTGAGGACAGCAGCAGGAGTTTAACAGCAGCAGTGATGTGAAAATGTGAAGTGCAGACGGAGTCCGGCGGGTTTTTTACCTCCAGCAGTTCTGCCAGCGTGTCGTCCAGCGTTTTCAGAAACGACTCCGACACAAACTGCTCCACCTGTTTGAGAGCACAAACGTCAAGTTCTGTAAAAAAAACAACAACAGCTGCAGGTAGCTGCAGGCTGAGCGCGCTGACCATGTGCAGGAGCTGCCGCAGCGTGTCCAGAGGGACGTGGAACTCCCCGGAGCTGCTGCCGGTGAACAGCGGGGACACGGAGAAGCTGGAGCTGATGGTGGAGAAGTAGTAATCAGGATCCACAGCGCTGCCGTCAGGGAGGTATGAGCCTAAACACAAACAGAGGAGGAGGCGGGGTTTACGTTATGATGGTGTTATGATGTCAGAAACCCGCGCCGGTCTGCATGCGTTACCTTCAAAGTACTGAGCGGGGGGATCCGCCGGCGAGCTCGGCGTCAGGCCTGCTCTCTCTGGACTCGCCTGAAAAACAAACACAGGTCACATTCTGACTTCCCGTTCGACGTCTCCGCCGTTTCAGACTCATACCTGCTGCGACGCGCCGGACATGGAGGAGCCTTTACGCTTCAGAGTGTCTCCCTGACACACTGTGAGCAGAGAGCTGGGCAGGATGGAGCGGAAGTCATTGAAGGAGCGTCGGTGGGCAGCGTCGCCGTCGTCGCCTGTGGACGGAACGGGAGCGACGGGCCGAGGGAACAGCTTGGACAGTAACGCCTCGTCAGTGTTGCTGTATCGGCCAAATGCTCTGGCGACGCCGAGCAGGGAGGGGACGGTGTACCTGCACAGGTACTCTGCACACAGGAGGTGTTTATATGTAAGGTACTCTCACACTTTGTGTGATAACACAAAGGAGCGTGGTGTTATTGTAAAATATTCACAGTGCTGGTACCTTTATCGTGACTCTCTGGATTCTTGCTGATGTCCTGCAGGACCTGCATGATGTCCATGACCACCTCCAGGATCTGACAAACATCCCATGTTTGAAAATTATTTCAATCAAAAATAGAAAAAATATCTCACAAATAAATCGCACCCACCTGTCCGTGTAAGGTCTCATCACGCTGGGCCACGTCTGACAGCAGCGTTACCAGACAGAAGCTGAAGTTCTCAGCCACAGGAAGTGTTTCTGCACAACAGGAAGTGCACCAAAACGTCAACAAAGAGCCCCGTAAACAGTATGAGCAGTATGTGTGTTGTTGGTGGGTCAAACCTCGCCCTTTGCACTCGGAGCTTTCCTCAATCCACTGCACTTTGGGAAGCCCTTTAAGCAGCCCGAGCAGGTACGGGACGATGGTGTCTTTGTGCTGCCAGGGGGCATTAGCATGTTAGCATTACAGTAATGAAGCCAGGAGGCGAAGGGTTAAATAAACTCACCTGCAGGTTTGACTCCACCAGGAAAATGCCGAGTGCGATCACAGCATCCCGCCTCCTCTCATCCAGCTGGAAGACTCCTCTGAAGTCCACGGGGCACATGCACTGCAGCTTCTGCACCTGTGGGAGCGACAGCAGCTGTGAACACCAGCCGCTCCCAAACCTTTAAGCTTTTTTTGTACAAAAACAAGCTTGGACCCGACCGCGGGGATAAAACAGACGCTGCTTAGTTCCATTAGCGATAATGATTTTGTCGGAAAAATCTGCCCTCTGGCATTAATTAGCCTCCTGCTAACGGGCAGCTCGGAGAGGGATTAACCACCATTTAATCATTTTTTTTGAAGGATAAAAATAATTTGTGACGTCCGCCACATAAAAGTGTGATTTAATGTTTGTCTGCGCCAAAACTTTAATTAAAAAAAAAAAACAAGAAAGAGAGAAATGAAGCCAAAGATCAGCCATCTAATCCTCTTACTGAAAAAACTGACTTTTGGAAAGATTTTAAAGAGAAAAGTTGGCAGGAATTAAAGCAGCAGCACCTCAGTGCCACAGCATGGCTGAAACCTCACAGACACATAAAATAAAACATGTCACATCACTGTGTTCTCATTCTGTGTGTCTCCTTTCCTTCTTGGTCATCCATAATTAAGCTTTAACACAGTATCCATCCTCATGTAGCATCTTTTATTCAATATAGCCAGTCCTATTAATCGTCCCAATATTCTACTGTTAGTTATCAGAACAGTCCAATTTTTGAATGAAACATTTATTTTTATAGTTATTTAAGTCGTACTTCAGTCAGAATTGTATTTAAATTGTTTAGAAACGCGTTCATGGCCTCGCCTGTCCGACCTGCTTCACACTTTACTGGTTGTGCAGAAGAAAAAGAGGAAGATGAGAGGCGAAGAAAGCTCTGGAATGAGTTTCCTGTGAGGATCAGACAGACTCACTTCCTGTTTTTAAATCCTCTCTTCTCTTTGGCTTTTAACTTTGTCACTTTGGTCAACAGGACTCTATAAATTAAGATATATTAATGTGTTTGTGGGAGGAAAACTTTATTTAAAAAATGATTCTTACATCAACAAATATCGGTCGAGCTCTAGAGCTAATATTTTCTCATTTGAAGGTAATTCTATCATTAACATGTGACATTTCATGACAGCATTTAGAGGAATAATCAGACTTTTCTGTTTTCTGATGTTTAAGAAACGAAACAAAAGGATGGGTTGATCCTTTGTAGCCAATACGAACATTTTGTGCACTTTGTTAATCAGCTACATCAACACATCTTCAGTGTGACGGGAAGAGAAGAGACAGGCTGTGATATTAAATATAAATTATTTTATAGTATTTTCTGAGTCTGTGTGCTGCTGCGTTTCGACTTTTCCTGTTTTATAGTCAGTAAACAAACAGATATGCAGTCAGGTCGGATTTTCTATCAAACAGACCTGATGATGGGAAACACAGACAGGTTCATCTGGTCAGGATGAGGAGGAGCTGCAGCATCTATAGTGTCTCTGAATGATTCATTATCTTTAACAAGTCGGGACATGAAGGATAAAAGAACAAAAAGATGAGGTGATCAGGTAGAGAAGCTGTGCTCAGTGTGTCAGAGAGGGATTGTCGGGATTTGTTTGTCGGGGATTAAAACACGGAGCAGTTTCTGGCACTGAGTGTAAAAAATAAACTGTCAGAGACTGAGAATGGGGAAACGTTGAACAGGAAGTGAACCCTCTGATGAAAGAGCTGCGTTAGCAACAACACACAGATCAATGTGCAATCAATGATCACACTGATTTAAATCAGTTTTTGTTCTCCGAGGTGAAGCATTCAGGCTGATTATAAATGGTTAGATCTGTTCTAGACAACATGTATAAAACAGTTTAAATCTAAAAAAAAAAAAATCACAGGTCTCTACAAAAAAAGGGGAAACTCCTGAATAAACAAAGATTAAAATGTTATCTGGATTACTTAA
>JAVQJX010105397.1:0-12084 GCA_036025115.1 Ambassis agassizii | reverse complement strand
ACACACACACACACACACACACACACACACACACACACACACACACACACACACACACACACACACACACACACACACACACACACACACATTGTGCGTTGGCGTTCCAACACCGCTCCCCGTACCTCCTTGTGAGTGATGCAATAAAACCTGTAAGATGGCATTGTAGAGTAGGATTTGTTTGCATATCTCAATGAAAACGAATGCTCTATTTGCTCATATTTAAATCCACATACTAATGGTAGTGCTAACATCGCATGTTAGACTCGCAGAAAATCTCTGCTGTACAAATTGTACTTGCTTCACACAACGGATATGAATTTATTCTTGGTATTTACTACGTTTACGCAATGACTGAAGGCAACATTTTAGCACCACGCGAGAGCCGACCAGAGCCACGTAGCTAGCTGATGTTTGACTGGCTGTCAGATGGACCATTATCAAAAAGGGACAACCTGTCTCAATACGTTAGTCACTGCTTGTACCTAAGGATTGTTTATTTTACATTAGTTGAAATTGAACTAGCAGTCCCGATGCCCAGCGTGTTCGGATGTCATCAAAGTGAGTCACTCTTCCGGGTAATGTTCACTGGCACGCTGCCTCCGTTCAGGGTGTTACCGAGCTTGTGTTGCATCAGCCGCCGGTTGAAATCTACACTTCAATTACAATTTTAGTGACATTCGTATGTAGCGACGGCAAGAGTCGGGATGTGTATACGAGACCTGTTTGGCGGGTGGTGGTGGTGTGGTGTTGTAGTTTAGACCAACCCCGCAGGCAGCGTGCCGCGTTACTTTATCAAGAAATCTTACAACCACATACACTTTTGGGAAATGCCCATGTTCTGTTGTCATTTCCTTGTTTGCAGGCTTCATGCAACCGTAGTATTATGAAAGCATCGTCAGTTTAGGTAAACATAATAAAAATATACTGTAATGGATTATCAATAACCCAGCAATTGAAGTTTTAGTGGTGTTTACCTAACAAAAATACAATTTGAATGTTGATTTGCAAAAGTTTGTAAAATTTTATATCCATTTTTTAGTTGTAGGGACACAAATAACTATTTGACTGTTTTCAATAATATTTTGGATGTAATTAAATCTGCGCATAAAACCATCACCTGTTCTGCCCGTAAGGACACAATCTCTGTTGTTATAGAGAATTTGGAAGAGGACCATTTTGCCACAATTGTTACTTTGTTTTGAGGATTACCTGAGTTTTGTGATTTAGTCAGGTCTTTTGTGCTCCATAAAATGGGTCAAAGTGGTGAAGTTAACCAGAGATCGTGTCATGACAGCAAGGCTGTGCACCCCGGGAGCCCACATAGCCATGTCTTTGTCCGAGTTCTTCTTAGTACAATATCACATCAGAAAAATTGGACGTGTCTATCAGATCATAAATAAATTTCCACCATTTGTTTTCTGCACACATCATCTAGTTGTGTTGCTGCTTAGTAACTACATCTTGGCATGTGTCTGTGCCAAACTGGCATTTTATTCTTACAGCACTCATTTGTCCTGCTGTTCTGTTAATATCAGTGGTGCTGGTCATGGGAAAGTGAACAGGTTCTGCGTTTGTCACATTCCATTTTGCAGTGAGGGCAGTTTTTTGGCAGGAGTATCCAGGTCTGCCCAGGTGATTTCTAGGGTCGTTCAGTTCAGTCTCCATGGTTGGTCCGACTACACATACTTATGCAAACACATACACAAACATATATTGCCGGTTAAAAAAGAAAACAACTGCTCACACACACAACTTCAAACACCTGGAAAACCATTGTGTTTTGTATTGCAGAATGGCTCACTGCCTCTGTCATGCTATATAGTGTAACTTTGAGGGTTATGCAAGGGCACGTTTATTTTGTCCAGGGGATGTGTGGGACTACAACGGCCTAGACGTGTTGTCCTTTGTCCTTTGTTCAGCTGCTGGGCCCCACAGATTACCGCATAGGAAGACAACATAATTAGTTTTGCATGAGTATCTGTACGATTTGACAATTATAACTCTCATTAGAATATTAATTATAACTGTTACTCATAACTCACTGTCCTCCATTTTTAAATTTGACATTTCTGTTGTTCTTATGTTTTCATTATGTAGATAATCTTGTGGTGAGTTTCCATTTTGAGATGGACAACTAGATATTTAACACATAAGAGTGTACTTGTTGTCCATAGAAGTCAAAACAAAGCCATGTGTTGCTAGAGTAAACAGAAGAAGGAGCAACAAGAAACTATAATGAGGTTAGCATGTTTGTTACTTCTCCAAATAATCCTCTTACAGCCCATGGCAGCAGTTGCAGCAGTGCTAAGTCAAGTAACAGGACCGTTATCCTTGAAGCCTGTTGTAACCGGAGCACTACTGGCACTAGTTGTTGGTCCTAGTCCTCCAGGATAAAGCACCTTTTTAATCAAAATAATAAGATCTGACCAGGGCGTAAGCAAAGATACAGCTAAACAGAAATGAGTTGTGATCACATAGAATATTTTATACATTTATCTTCTTAACAAGAACACACAATGGCTGCAGTTATCATAGTAGTCTTCTCTTTTGTATGTGTGCTTGTGGTTGCAGACGCCACACGTCCAACCAACCTGGTTATAAACCTGCCCCATTTACACGAACAGCCTCGTGAAAACCACAAGGAAAAGATTAGCGTGACGTGATGGCAGCATTGAGGGTTACATAGCCTCATTTTCTCAACAGTTGATTACACTTCTTCGTCTTCCATCTTGTGTAGTTCCAGGTTGATCCCTAGGGAGGGTGTGTGCAGTGTAGAGTGAACCCCTGGGGAGATCACAGCCAGACTAGGCACAGTAGTTTGGTAATAAATGTTTATCAACACAACTCTGGCACCCTTAGATCTCAGTTCCTGGTGTGCAAGTGGAAAATGCTACTGGAATGTCACACCAACTGGGGAGTGGGAGCCATTTCCACCATAAACCAGTTTCCCATCAGTCTTCAGAGAGCTGACTGTTTATTATTGCAGTCGTCAGGTGCTCTCTGTCTTATTTTTATTTCATTGTTTGACTATGTTTGGCCTTTTTTTTCTCAACACTTAACTGTACAAGGCAGGATATTCTCTTTTGAAATAATAAGACTAAAATGCTTTGATTATTGGGTTATGTTTGTGGTATAAATAGAATATTGTCATTGTACTGAAACATTGTGAGAACTTGTATCCTGTATGCTATGAAAATGTACAAAATTAGATAATAATAACAAAGTTGACATAGGCTTTCCTCCTTTTGATCCATTTACATTCCTGTTTTCTTTTTCCTGTTGTCACGCTTTTTTTTATAGTCCTTGCATTGTTTCGGTATGAGGTGTATCCACAGTTTTCCTCTCTGAGTCACCTTTGTTTGTTGAATTGGTGTCACCTCCTGAGCGCAGATGAAATTCAAACCCAGAAACTTTTAGGAAAGTGTGACAAGAATGTTTCATTATATCCCTTAGATTATTGTCTTGCCTTAAGCTGTTTGTTCTAATTAGATTTATAATGTAGAAAAAACAGCTCTTTTAAAAGCAGAAAGGCTTGTCTTGCTGTTGGCACTACTTCCTTCAGTTTCACACATTTAATGAGCACTAATGAGGACATTTTTGTCTGACCTTTTGATGGACGTTCATGCTGTGCCTCACCAGTCGGCCTGCTCTGTTCTGTAAGGTTAGGGTTTCGCCTCTCCGCCGACTGACCAGTGAAGTGACTGATAGGCCTGACACGGAAAGGAATCAGGTGTCACTGCATTATTAGACTCAGACGTAGTGCAGCGTCACATTTGACAGCAACCTCCCAACCTCAAGCCAATTCCAGTTTTTTATGTAACATGATAAAAGTCTTCCTTACTCCTTGAGTCACCAGTACAGTCTCATGTGTCACGACTGCAGAGTATGCAGACTGTAAAAACATTGTCATAGTCCATTTTGTGGATTGTTAATGGTTAGTCATGACTATCTTATACGTAGTAGTCATTGAACAGTGTAGTATTTCTTTGCAGATAAGAGCACACCCATGACATCCTAAGTACAATGTTGCACAAACTTATGATGGTGCAACAAAACTACTCTTGTGAATAACACCGAGTTGTAAAAAAACACACAAAGATTTCACAATGCATTGAACCATTTTAGACAAATGTTGCACTGTTATTTCCTGTCATTCACGCTCACATACTCACACACACTTCTTGGTGTCCAGTGTTGTAGATTCTGCACAGGATCTGAGAGTCCAAAAGTTATGCAGTCAAGTTTATCTGATGACTTTTTAACCCCTCAAATTGACACCTCACTCCATGAAGAGCATAATGAATGGGCTCCCAATTATGTAGTATAGTCCTATTGTATTTTAATCTCAGTACAGACTCCATACCTTAGCATATTGCTGAAGATCTTGGTTAAGTATCATGTTTGGTGAAAGATGACTTGTGTAACTACACTTAAAGGTTACAAATTTACATATTGCCTCTGTTTAAATTCTCAAGCGCCAAACATTTAAGCTGAATATCTGACAGCTGTAGATGTCACTCAAGCTGCCTCTTGTGTCAAAGCATTTTTCTACAGGGTGTATTTGTGTTCACTAGGTGAACAGGCTGAACAGAAAGGTTATTAACCTGTTGCATTAGGCATGTTACCTTGAGGGATTGTTTGACACACACACACTTATGTCATTAACCTCAGATTTTATTTGTATTAGTGATTTACGTCAATTTATGTGTGCTGCTCATAACACCAAACATTCCACTCAGATGTGCAGTGCTTGGTTGTCCTTGGCCTGTTGTGAACTTCAGTGCGTGCTTGCTTGTATAATTGTTATCATTCAGCCTACTCTGAACTAGATGACAGACGGAGAGCATGTTGGTGTTTTGTCTATATTATTTTATCACTGACAACCAGTAAAACTGATTGATGCTAAGGTTAAATTATTTTTTTTGACATTTTATTTTTTGTTCCTGGAATCCAAAGGTCTGTTTTTATAGATGCAGTAACTTTTATCTGTATATATCAACCTTTTTTCCTTGCACAGCTGGTTGCCCATATCAATCTGCTGGTTCACGCTGTCCTCTTCTCCCTTGTTGATATTAGCTTAAATTCAACCTGCCATCATCCCTACACAGCCTCTGGCTTTCCCAGGCTCCCTATCTGTGTGTGTCTGCTGAGAAAACAAAACAGCAGTAGTAGAGTACTCTTTCTCAGTGAGGGAGTGGTGAGTGTAGGTGCTCTTTGTTTTTTCATAGGGGTGTGTGCGGCTGTAGGTTTATTTGTCGAGGCAGTATTAAGGTTGGGTTTAATCAGGCAGGATAGTATTCAGGTTTTCTTTTGTCTTCACAAGGTCTTGTTGAGCCCCACGGCGTCTCATGATGTGTTGCTAAGCTGTAAAAAGGTGGCGGTATGAATTCCTGGAAATTGTGTAACTGGTATTTGTACAAGTTCACATGCACTGAGATGTCTGTTTTTTTTACTGTTAACCCTGCATTTTTAGAAGAAGAGACGAATATTTTTGGAAATCTTACCTGTGTGCGTGTGAAATACATCTAAGACTTCCACTGAGAAACTGTACGTGATCTTATTTTATTTGTGTAGCTCAGCTGGGACATATATTCCAAAGTGTATGAGAAACCTTTTCTGTGAGATTTTTTGTTTCATAAAAATCATAATCTCTGAACACAGGTCCAGAAGTGTAAGCTTTGGCAATTACTGAATAGTGCCCTGTTTTCACACTTTTGTTTTCTTTTGTTTCTTCACAGGTCCTAATCTGCTGCTGCAAAGTACTGTGACCACAGACCTGCTGCTTCCTGTTCTACTTGAGTGAGCACACCTACGCCAACGGACCAATAAGACGTACTTTATTTATCTATCCCATCTGCCCTGACTCGCTGTCCACAGTCCAGTCACATGTGTTGTTTTTAAGCTGTGTCAATCACGCACACCCACACTAGAAGGATTTAAGACACATAGCCTGGTTCTGCACCCACACTGAGTCACAGCAAATATGGCCAGCAAGCTGTCCAACTTTGGCAGAACCCTGCTGCGTCGCAGGGCATTAGACTGTTCTGGTGAAGAGACCCAGTTCGCCCGCTGCTTGTCCACCCTGGACCTCATTGCATTGGGAGTGGGCTCCACATTAGGTGCTGGTGTCTATGTCCTCGCTGGCGAGGTCGCCCGTGAAAAGGCAGGACCCGCTATTGTCCTGTGCTTTCTCATTGCTGCTCTGTCCTCCATGCTGGCCGGCCTGTGCTACGCTGAGTTTGGCGCCCGTGTCCCCAAGACAGGATCTGCATACCTCTACAGCTATGTAACTGTTGGAGAAATCTGGGCTTTTATCACAGGATGGAATCTCATCCTCTCTTATGTGATAGGTGAGCTTCATGTTACTAATAAGCTACAACTGAACCCTCCAGAATGAAACCTACTTCATGTCATTACATTGTTTGATTAATTCTATTGCTGCCTTTTGTTTAGGTACGGCCAGTGTTGCGAGGGCTTGGAGTTCAACCTTTGACAGCCTCGTCGAACAAAAGATCTCAGGCTTCTTCAAAGCCTCAATGGAAATGAAGGTGCCAGGGGGTGTGCTGGCTGAATACCCTGACTTGTTCGCCCTCATCCTGGTTCTGCTGCTCACTGGTGAGTTTGCACCCAAAAATGTGCACCCGAACTGAAAACTAACTCTGTAGATAAGTGAGATAAGTGTAACCTTTGAACCCAAAGACAGCAGCTGACAGTCTGTAGCATTTTAGAAGTATAATAAGGATTATAACTATAAGTAGGGCTTTTGACTGCTGATGAATCACTTGGACTCCTTAACTTATCAGGCGTTGATCTTGTCAAAAAGGCGCCCTCAATTTGATTAATGCAATCCATGTAAACACAGCTGCTGCATCAAAGTCATTGCATAACAACCAGAACAGTTGTCACACTAACGTTGCAGCTAGTGTGTCATGCCAGTAGCAGTGTTAAAAAGAAATAATTTGAGGATCAGTGTCGCTGACTGATGGTTTGTTGGAAGTGATGAAGTACGAACCACCCACATAGCAGGACATGTTGTTATTGATGCTGGATATGAATTCTCTCTTCTCTTCCTCTCTCTCTCTCTCTCTCTCTCTACTTTCATGCCTTTAGGGCTTCTGGCCTTTGGTGTGAGTGAGTCGGCACTGGTGAATAAGATCTTCACTGGCATCAATCTGGTGGTTTTGGGGTTTGTCATCATCTCTGGCTTTGTTAAGGGAGACACGGCCAACTGGAACCTCACAGAGCAAGACTACATCGACTTCAAAAACAGCACCAACAGCAGCTTGCCCTGGAAGTCAGTATTTGGCAGCTACCGTTGTCAGAATGTAAACATTAATTTCAGCATCAACAGTGTTGAAACGGTGTGTTTGTCCTCTCAGACAGAAGGAGGAGTTTGGCATTGGTGGTTTTTCTCCATTTGGCCTCACTGGAGTCTTGTCTGGTGCAGCCACCTGTTTCTATGCTTTCGTGGGCTTTGACTGCATCGCCACAACAAGTGAGTGTGTTTTCAGTCACTATGTCCCCAGCAGAAACGTGTATGGGGATGTTTGTATGTATCAGAGCACAGCACAAGAGACAAAAGACATGTCCTAGGACAATAAGACCCTATTGCAGTTATCTAAGAACATCTGACATGACATTTTTGAACAGTGCTGATCTATTTCAATATTGTTATGCAAGAGTGAGTGAAATGTGAAACAGGTCACTTTCTGTGTCAGTACTTGTCAAGGTGTGTTGAGGTGCAGTAAAGGTGTAATCGTCTGGTTTTGTTATTTCCAGGCGAAGAGGCAAAGAACCCAATGCGGTCCATACCTATTGGCATCGTGGCCTCCCTGCTCATCTGTTTTTTTGCCTACTTTGGTGTGTCTGCTGCTCTTACTCTGATGATGCCGTACTACCAGCTGAACACCAACAGCCCTCTACCTGAGGCCTTCAGCTACGTCGGCTGGGCTCCTGCCAGATACATCGTAGCCGTGGGTTCTCTGTGTGCTCTGTCCACCAGGTGAGGAAGAGTAATATGTTTCCCTGGACATATCACTGCAAAGATTCAAGTACAGTCCTAACAGCTGATCTCCTGTTCCAGTCTTCTCGGCTCCATGTTCCCCATGCCTCGTGTTATTTACGCCATGGCTGAGGACGGACTGCTGTTCCGTACTCTGTCTAAGATGAACGAGCGTACAAAGACCCCTCTTCTGGCCACCATCGCTTCTGGCATTGTTGCAGGTAAGACTGTGATCTTTATCTGCGTGTCTTTTATAGAAATGTTCTCATTGCTTCAGGCTTTCTGTTTGCTGCGTCATACCTCCTGCTGTCTAGAGTGGTCATTAATAGTTTGCTCTGCCTCAGCTCTGTCTGACGGCCTGTCAGCTCAGGATCAATCACGCTCCAGGAAAAGGACTGCAGAAATTTTGCTAAATGCTGTGCTTTTCCTTGCAGCTCTGATGGCGTTTTTGTTCGACCTGGCAGCTCTGGTTGACCTCATGTCCATAGGAACTCTCTTGGCCTACTCTCTAGTGGCCATCTGTGTCCTCATTCTCAGGTAAGCACCTTTTTTATTTCCTACCTGCACAATCTGAACAGTCTTCTACCGTTTTCTAGAGTCATGTTGTAAATTTTCCTCCACTGGCATTTAAAGCCAGTTTAAAACTGCAGTTATATAACGATGTACATTGAGTAAAAACAGAAGGGTTACAGAAGGTTACACACTCATTCTTAAACTAGGAATGAGCACTTTCTCTTAGAATGCAGACTGTTGTCCCAGGTTTCTCAATATGAATGAATGATCACTTTTTTCTTCTACAGGTATCAGCCTGGTACCCTGAACTCTTCCAGCCAGACGGAAAAGCTGGTTGAGCTGGTAGAAGGCGAAAAGGTGGCCGTAAGTGGAGGGGACAGCGGCGATGAGTACGGCATGGAAACCGAGGAGAGGCCTCTCCGAGAGACCTTCACTGCCAGGCTGCTCTTCCATCCGAGTGGAAAGACCCCAACACAGACCTCTGGGAACATCGTCTATGCTACCACTGCTACTATTTGTAAGTGTGTTACAGAATGGCCCTTATTGTCGTGTTATGTCAGCACCAGATTAAGGATGTTTCTTTCCCTTTCTGTCTGCAGCGGCTCTCATCACAGTACTGTGTATCATCCTGGCCAACTGTCTGACAGAGCTGCTCAGTGGGCATGCAGGTGTTGTGGTGCCCTGTGTCATTTTGACTCTGCTTTGTGGTATCTGTGTCATCATTATCTGGAGGCAGCCAGAGAGCAAGGAGGCGCTCACCTTCAAGGTAGTTATTAAACCCCCAATGCTGTTTTACAGACGAGAGGGTTTTTTTCTAAACCTTTTTTTCTGTCTCTGTCCTCTGAAGGTCCCTCTGCTGCCATGGTTGCCTCTGTTCAGTGTTTTCGTCAATATCTACCTCATGATGCAGCTGGACCGGGGTACATGGTGCCGCTTCGCCGTCTGGATGGTCATTGGTGCGTTTGAACTTTCTTTGACTGACTGAGAAATAGGCTTGGGCGGTATCCAAATTTTCATACCGTCATAGCTCCTCCACATTATACCGTTAATACCGTGACCTGGGTCTCCTTTAAAGAGACAGAGGTCTCTCTGCAGTACCGCGTCAAAACAGCGCCTATGGAATAATGCGCATGCAGAGACACTGAGCTTAATTCAGCTGCTGTAGCCTACAGTTCACCGCTGTAAAAATGCATTTAAAAAAGCCCAGAACATGTCAGGGGATCCTGCTTAGTTTGTATATGTTTGAAAACGCTTAGCGAAAGGACTTTTTTTTTTTGCAGCATGCAGAGTTATTAAAACGGTATGAGCCGGTCCAGATGTGTTTTTTTTGTTGCTGTTTGTAATTTGTTTTATCCAAGAATACTTTCTTTAAGCCTGTATCCATGCTAAAAGAGGGCAGCTTTGTGCAACATACTTAAGAAGTTGCGCATGGGAGGATTGTTTTAAGCTCAATAAGTTCACATAATACAAACATTTCATAAAAACATTTGTCTGGTAAACTGAAAACCTGCCTTTCACGTTGTTAATTCGAACAGCTGAATAAACATCCATACTATAACAATTATTGCAAGTTGACCGGTCTAAATAAAAACAGTCTGTGCGTCCTCACAGCGCGTTTCGGAGATGGCTCTTTAGTTAGACGTGTCTCCATTTATCGCGGTGTCCTTTTTATTGCACACTTTGCAAATTATTTACCGCCTCTCTCTTCTGGAAACTGTCTTGTTAACTTATATATTGCCAAACTGCAGAAGCTGCGTTCTTCTGACGACCAGGCCACTTGTGTGACGAGCCACCAATCTCTCTCTCTCTCTCTCTTTCTCACTCTCTCTCTCTCTCTCTCTCTCTCTCTCTCTCTCTCTCTCTCTCTCTGCACTGTCACTTAAGGACGTCTTGTTCATAAACTTTATCAAACGTTTCCAAAAGTAATACATATCATACTACTGAAATGGACAATTTTTACTGACTGTATTGAAACTGATACCGTGGCTGTTTTTAAGACCCTGCGGTATACCTCAATACCTTTATACCGCCCAACCCTACTGAGAAGTGAAGATGAGAATGTGACACAGATACAGGAAATGACTGCTCAATGTCCGTTCTCAAACTGTTTCATAACCTCCTTTGTTTTTCTCTTCCTCCTCCTCCCTCCAGGTTTTCTCATCTACTTCTTCTATGGTATCAGGAACAGCAGTGAGGCTGCCAACAGGTCATCCCCTCGCAAATATGAACCCGCACTTCAGAACAAGAGCCCTAGTTACAAAGGCGCCCCTGGCGATAGTGACGTGGAAGCTGGCCCCTGATAAAGACTGATGCAGACCTGGGGAGCGCTGCGATGCGCCTACATTCACCTCTTGGTGCAGCGTAGGCGACTTGGATCGCTGCCCTGGGTGTAAAGGGAGGAGAGGCAAGAAAACATCACACACGTATCTTACCTCTTATATTTGGAGGTTGATTAAATTGATGGTTAGACACTGTGACAGGGCCGCTTTCTGGCCCCTGTGTCTATTTCTACTTACCTGCCTATAACACATGAATTGAAATGGACCCAACTAACACAGAGCGCTGCAGTGCTGCTCTTGACGTCATATTTTTCTGTTACCTGAAGCTGTCAACTGGAAGAATGTTACTCTTTAGCTGTTTTTGTCTCTGTGATCAGTGGGCTGGGCTGTGTGTGCAGCCATCTGGCCACCAGTGGGTGAATTAGAATATTCATCATCATAATTTAAAACTTGAGCCAGTGAATCTGTGATTGTCAAGGATCATCAAGACTTCTGACAGTTTCATAAGACAGAGATAAAAATCCGTTACCAAGTTCAATGGTGGGTGTTTTTTTTTGTTTTGTTTTTTTGCACCTGCCTGTCCGTCTGTGTTAACAGGGCAGTGCTGAAGCTGTGTAGTGTACAGTGTTAGTCAGGGGCCTCAGTGCAGGTAGGTTAGTAGTATATGGTTGATCATTGAGGTCAGTTTTTAAACACACTATCGCTCTGGTGACCCCCCGCCCCCGCCCCCAACTTCCAGAGAACAGCCACATTATTGAAAGGAAATTAAATTAGTTATGGTGTTACTTGCAGATGTTTTTGTAGCCCTTTGCTTCAAGTGGTGTTAAAAAAAAACTTTAAATTGAAGCGAAAGCAGCAGATGTTTCTCCTCATCTGTGTTTGCATCATTTCCAAAACAACCCAAGCAGCTCGCATTTAAATGTCAAACTTGCAGCAGCTCTTTGTTTGATCTGAGGAGGTTGATGGATGCTGTGACATCCTTCCACCCCCGTGAGATACTCTCTGGCAGCTGGGGGTCTCCTTCACTAAAATATCACATTGTTTTTCTTTTTACTTCCTTGTGAAAAAAATATTCACAAAGGTTCTTGTTTATTTAGTTTCAATTGAAACTTGTTCTTGGCAGCTTTGTCTGTTAAGTTCACTTCACCTATTTTTACTACTGTTTTCCTCCTAGAACTGTTAATATTTAAATGTTTATAGTCTTGTTTCTTGTTTCTTAGCCTTTTCATATCAATTACAATCAACGTGCTTTTTAGATGTTAATGTATTATAATCTTTACATGTACA
>JAVQJX010105391.1:0-10459 GCA_036025115.1 Ambassis agassizii | reverse complement strand
AAAATGTATGATGCTAAAAAGGAAGCTGCTATACTGTGAGCCAAACGAACTGTAAAAGTCTTTGCAAAGTATTATGCAACAAATAAATCATTTGTTTTGATAATTTAAAAAAACAGATGAGATTTGAGTTCAGTGTGCTGCAATCTGACTCTTGCACTGTACAGAAAAAGTCAGGATAATGTATTACATGAATATGAATTCCTAAGATAAGCCTCAGTGCTTGATTCAGAAAATATTTCCTAAGAATGAGGCAATGTTGCAGTATCGATCCAAATGGTGGATAACTACAGGCAATTTGTGTAATGAAGAACTTCTCCTGCCACGATCGGTAGTGCTATAATCACAACTCTATTCACTGACATGCCATTTTCTTCCATCAGCTGAAGAGCACTCAGATGCATGGATACACTAAACTTTTCCACAGCCTTTGAGCATTTTCCAAGCTTTGGCTCAGCAAATATACAATCAATTTTACCTTCTTGTCTCCTCTTTCCTAATCACACCCCCATCCCCCACCCTCTCCAAGTTTGTTCCCTGCTCAATACAGTTCAGGTTCGGAATGCTCTGCTCGATGGTTTTTGCCCTATCAGGTGCACTATGGATCGAATGTCAGTGCTGTCAGGCAGCTCATCTCAGTTTCTATGGATGAATACCACACAGTTACTCCGGTTCTCTTCATCCCGTCTCTTATTCTTCACCTTGCCTTGCATATGATGATTGCTGCCTTAGCTATTAATACAGTTCTCTGAAATGAATAGAAATAATAGCTATTACGCACAAATCCATTTCCACAGTCCACAATTGTGCATAAAAGGGCCTATTACATTATTTTTACACTCATTATCAGTTGAATACAAAAGGCATATAAGAGGCCTTAGCCCTTTCATGATTAATCAAAAGCACTTGAGGCTGAGAGCTTTACATCTGATACTTCTGAACTAATGTGTCCAATTCTAAACACTGTTTCTAATGGCCGCAGTGTGAAATTGTTCTCTCTTTAAGATTCTGCCACAGCATATGTTCCATGTGCTGCTATAGGTGAAGTGAGAAGGCCGTTAAAAGGTCCTTATTTCCCTCTGACTGATGTGATTTTTGCAGTAGGGAGTTGGGATCAGAACCTCGTTAGAAAGCAGATAAAATGCCTCATTAAAGACTGAATGAATCAGAGTTTAAAAAGGTGTGCCCACCCGCCATTGCTCAGCTACACATGTATGTCACCTTCATTGACCCGGCCAGTACGTGTTGATATAGAGTCTCAATCTAATTGCACTCAGTGAAGGTTTTTTATGGGTGAAAGTGAACATTTATATGGAGGGTGCATGCAGACGGCACTTCCCCACCAGAACACTTCCTCCTCACTTGGACTGAATGACAAAATAAAAAATAAAATAGACAATTATCTGCTTATATTAAAGGGTGGTGGACCCAGCAGTGATCCTCAAAACCTACCCTTGAAGCAGTGGTCCATTCACATTGGCTTGTGGCTGGGAATTGGATTTTATTTGATGATGGTAAAATACAGGAAGTAAAGCCTGAAAGTAACAAAAGCCTGAAAACTAAATAAAGATGGAGTGTAGTAAGGTTTTGGTTTGTTTTTATTTTGTTTTTTTTGTTCCTTTTGTGAACGTCCCCATCCTATGATACCTAATCTTTAGTGTTGGCTGAGATGGTCGAGTGAGTTTTGTCATTTCCTTGGACAAAACTGCAACTATGATTTAAAATAATCTCTTATGAGAGACAGAATTGGAAAAATGAAAAAGGACTGGATGTTTTATTATTCATTCTTCCTGGAACAATTACTCAGTAGCTGCAAGCAGAGACACAGAAAACAGCTTCAGAGCTGAGAGAGTAAAGATGAAAGTGCTAATCTGAGAATGATAAACTCTTTAACAGCTAATTCCCCCTTTTTCTCCTACTCCCCTTGAACTAGCTGCAAAATAAAAAGATCGATACTTCATCCCATAAGGAAAACACCAAGAAAACTGATGTTACGATGTGAAACAGTTTTCTGGAGTCTTCTTCTGGGATAAAATACAATCCCCAAAGTAATATTACCAACTGTACCTTCCCAAGGTCATCCATAGAATAACAGGATACTGTCCGCAGGGCCACACAGATGATATCAGGTCGCTGAGGGCTAAACGGTGAGCCTCATTTCTATTACTCCTCTGCCAGGCTCTCCACAGAAACTCTAGACAATTATATTACAAAACAGATAACAGCTGCCAGCAATATAATTCTATTTAGTTGTTCTTTAGAGTACAAGCAAATGGTTATAGTTATCAGTAATATCTTCAGAACAATGCGGCAGTAGTCAAATAAAGTCTAATCTCAATTAAATGGCTGAATGAAGACATATTCAAATACTGCATGTAAAATAAGAGTATTTAATTGTGCATTCAGAAGAGTTTAAACGTCACCTTCAAGTACATTGTAAGTCACTCAAAGACACTGATGTAGCTATTTTCAATTCATTTTGAAACTGAAAATAAGTGCAAGATTAATACAGTCATTGACACATTCACGTCTCGTCCTGGTGAAGATAGTGACACTGTGTCGGTTGTTAGCTAACCAGCAGTGACAGCTTTGACGATAACTACAAAACCAAAATGCTCATATACAAGATAACTCATGTTTGTACTGCTATTGAATGTGATTAACCAGTAAACGATTATGCATGTGTTTGCAGTAACCACTGTGCAGACTGACATAATGTGCAGGGGACTTATTAACAGAGCCTGAGCTGTAAACATGACATTTTATCATGGGAGTCTATGGGGATTGACCTGCTTTCTGAGCCAACCTCTAGCAGCTGCCGTGTAAACTATGTTTTAAACATAGTTTTTAACATGTTTTAACACTACTGCTTGGTTTAAGCATATGCTTTGGTCAGGTTGAGGATAAGAGAAGTTGAAGTACAGAAGCAGGCTCTTTATTTGGTATCTTCTGACAGGAAGAAAAACTTTCCTTTAGAGCCTGGAGATGTGCATATGCATATTTATGTGATGAAGGGTTGTTATGAAAACCTGAAATTAGCTAAGGACCAGTTTGTAGATGGATGAAGATGAGTGGGTGGAGCTTTAGCTGTAAGATGAAGTGACTAAGAGGCAAGCTTGAACAGATAGTCTTTCATACAGTAAGATTCATCTTACCTTTTTCATCTACAACTGTGTATTCTGCCATATTCTTGGCACCGATGGTGATGAGTCTCACCCTGAATTTTGTTTGTACTTATTCTCATGGCTGCAGCTAAAGCTTTAATGGATCAGAATAATGTGAAAGACTGGACAAAACATCTATCATATCATTTCAATTAAAAATGCATTGTAGTTAACTGACTGCACAGGGTGCTACAGCTGTGTGCAGAATTCATTTGGCAGCTATGGTTGTTAATCAGCCTCACACAGGAAATACTGTAATAATCTCACCATATGTGTACTTCCTCTGACACTATACATTCAGTCAAGGTAGGAGGACAGACTCAAAATGGATCACTATATTCTACTCTGTTTCAAGCATCCTCTCTTGCCGTCTTGCCGGATGAGTAGGAGGCTGCCTCTGCCCTACACTGAGCCAACATATAATGCACTCCTCTTAATGTTGTTCCATCATTTCATAACATGTTTTTGTCGATGACCAGCTAAAGCCTGGAAACTGGACTCGGCTCTGGTGACATGCTGAGCAAGGACATCGGGTAAACTGAGGTCACAGATAAGTTAAGCTCTACACAAACAAGGCATACGTTTGTATTGTGGCTCAGTTATTAGGCTGCTGACAAAGCAATGCGGTTACATAATGACAGATGAAGGGTAATTCTATAAGCCTTATGAAACTACTGCAATATCAAAAGAAAATACTGTTTGTTTGATCTGTGGCTAACAAATGAGCACCACCTTTTCATAGAAAACAACTGACATTTTAATACAGAGACTTTTATTTACAGATCTGAAGATTTGTTCCATTCACCAGCTGTTTACAGATGGTGACTGAATCAGTTGTTTTACAGTGTAGGCACAAATTAAGCTCAGTGTTGCCCCACGGCACTGTTGTTGTCTGGAAGTGGGAATGTTGTCAGTGTGGAAGGAATAATGACAAAAATCTTGGGTTTCTTGAAAGGCATCTGGATTATTATTAGCGATGGATGGATGGATGGATGGATGGATGGATGGATGGACTTCATGAATCCCGAACAAGGAAAGTGCACTCTTGCAGGACAAACTAATTATTTCATACCTTTAATAAAAAATAATTAAGCACCATCTTTTGACAAACCCACTACTTGATGATTTATGGTCTTGTGCTTCTACTCACATCACTCATGCTGCTCTTTTGAATTGAGCGATTAACTATCATAGGCTCACCATCCAAGTTTGAATATTCTGACAAAACTTTCAAAAAAAGGTCCCAGATGTGTTCATGCTGAGCTAAATAAAACAGCACTTTTTTCAGTACTTTTTGTCACATCTCCTGAGCGTGTTGGGGGAATGATGCGTGTGAGTCTGGCTGTCACATGTTTGTCATACTTCACAGTAAGTGCAGGAAATGTGACAACATGACTTCTTTATCCTCTGGAGCATCTTAAAGAAACCCTAACTAAAAGAAAAAATAGCACATATCCTTTCAATGAACTGAGAGATGATGCAGTTATGGTACACAGCATGATCATACCTACTGTAAAATAGGTCAAATAATAGTAATAAAATACAGGGATCACAGGGCTACAGTAGATTTCATTTTCCCTATGGCACACCTGTTTACTAAACAGTCCTATATAGATAAGTCATTGTATCACATAAGGCATCACACATGCAATCTTTGGGGTCATTATAAACATTTTCTATGGCCCACATAGCCTTTGGCGTACCACATGGTTCCGTTGTAGGTTCTGTTTTCTTCTCTATTGACATGCTCCCACTTATGTTCTATGTTCTGACCCCAGAAGGAGCCAAGCTGCTGCTGTAAACTGTCTCTGTAATGTTTACTGTTAACCTCAGACTGTTGGGCTTCCCTTCTCCCTCTTGTGTTTTCCTCCCTCCTGTTTTGTGCTTGGATGTGTGTGATTGTCAGAGTAAAAAAAAGCCTGGTCTCACTCAGTAGTGATTTCTCCATTGTGTCTATACATTTTTGAATATTTTCTAATTTCAAGAGTTTTGTTACCTGTTATTGATTCCTGTCTCTTTTGTCTCCAGGACAAAGGGATCTTTCAGCCTCCTCATTTTAGCATAGCTGTTTGTCTTGTTCATCCCCACTTGAATCCTCTTACCTCTCTTGTCCTCTGCCTAGGGATTACATCTTTAATCCAACCACCTTATTTGTAAGAAACGGGTCAATCGTGAGGCTGATTGTCAGTGTCTGCATTTTGGTACTGATTTGTGCTGAAACCCAGAGCCCTACCCCCAAGAAAAAAGTTCTGGCTACAGCTGCAGGAAATGTGCATTAACAAAAAAAATGAATAGGTTTTAGTCAGTTGTCACATTTTGCTTTTATGGTAGCTTTGCACACTCTGGACTCTGGACTTTTCATCACATCTTGTACCTTTGCAGTCACCATATACACGTCTTCCGTAACTTGTGGTGTGCCACAGGGTTCAACTTTTAGTCCCATTTAATTGATTTATGTACATGCTCCCATGTGGCAAATTATCTACAGTGCTCAGCACTGTGGCAGCCATTAAATTGCTACAAACCTGTGTGTAATTAAATGACAAGTGGTTTCTCAGACAATGCTTTTAATACCATCAGAAATGTGCCGTGCTCATGAATCCATAGAAACAATAGTACAGTTTTTCCAAATGTTTAGCATCAAAGTCAGAGTACCAAGATTTGGTGTTCAATTTGGGCTTTTAGAAAACACTTTGTGAGGATGGTGGATTGGGATAAATCATTGACCACAAACAGTAGGTAGAATAGAATCATACTTGATCCCCGAAGGGAAATTACACGCGCCACAGGCAGCCATGAGCAGGTGGGAAGGGGGGTACAGTTCCTTGTTCAAGGGCACCTCAGCAGTAACTCTCCGGAGGTGAGCTGGCACCTCTCCATCTACCAGCCCACCTCCATGTGTCCAGGGCTGGACTCAAACCGGCAACCCTCCGCTTCAAAGTCCAACTCCCGCCCCCAGGTATATTTCCAGCCAAATTGTTTGAGAGCATTATGTGAAAAATTGTGGTGTCAGGATGTGCAAAAGTGTTAAAAAGGTGCCTATAATGAATAACCATTTAAAAGGGAGACTAGTGCTAAAGCAAACAAAATGTTCTGTACAAATGTACTCCATTTACACCGCTTTGTTTTCACTTTGACACTAAACATTTGATCCTGATGAGTGTCAAAAAGGCCTAATTGCATTTGCTGTGATTTCATGTTGTAAAAGAATAAAACATGAAAAGTGCAGCTGGGGTGAATACTATTATAGAGCAGGCACTGTGGAAAATAACAGCCTCACAGTGAAGCTTCACATCAACAATACATGTTGCACTCACATTTTGTTGTTTAAAATATACATGACTATGGATATCATGGTCACATAATGTGAATATCAACATCTTCTTTTAACCAGAGATTTCTCTAAAAAAAAAAGTCGCTCTATCCTTAAATGACTTTATAAAACGACAAACACAGATTTGACATGCATGACTAAATTACATATTTAGCTAACAGGAATGATTTATGCACTGCATTCGAAATCACACACTTTAAGTATACACTATGTGCTACAGCTCTGGGGTATACCCATTTACATGCTAACCAACACATTCTGAATAAACCAGTGAAGTAGCAGGTGTCAGAGGTCTTATTTTCAAGCAATAATTTACATGCCATGCAGTTCAGTGAAATGAACACTCTTCTTTTATAGTAGTTTTATATTTATTTATTGACAACACTGTGAGAAAATCATAAGTAGAGCCTCTGAGATTTGTTAGCATTATTTTGCCATTTATGCCAAGAAGCCCCAGGAGAATTTGGATGAAAGTCCACAGTCAGAACTGGTGGGACAGAGTTCACAGATGCAGCCTGAAATGGAATTTCCACACGTCAAAAGGCTCATTTAACAAACCCAAGCTGTTGACAACTGTAGAAATAATGGTGTCAAAATGCCATATTGTGATTAAGGTGTTTCCTTGCATCAATAATGCAAAAAGAGAACATCCCTTTTCACATATCTGTTTAATTTTGACTTGTTAATTGAATTACTAGAATATGCCCTAGTTCGAGTTAATATTGGAGTGTTGGGGTTGATCTTTGATTAACTCATAATGTAGATAGGTGATTCAGAAGGATATCTGTGACCTCACCATTTATTTATTTATTTATTGCAAAAGGAACTTACTTTTAAAATTTTAGTTTGTTATGACATCTCTCACTGGTGTATGTTTGTGGGGGTCTTAGTTTGCCTAGCCATCTGGTTCATACCATTTACTACTCAGTGAGTAGTGAAGTGTTTTTTAACACAAACACAGCTGGCTAATGAGAGCAATGTTATAAACCAAAAGCCTAAAAACATCCAAGTGCTCAGTACCGCTGAGGCCATGAGTGACCTCTCCTTCACATTACACATGGAAATTTAATAAAATAAAAAAAGTATTGATTTGTGCAAGAACTAAGACTTATGTTATTATTTTTATATTTATTCCCTTTTTGCCTTTTGGATAAAAAAAGATGTAATTGTAAAAACGTAGACATTTGTTGAAGTGAAGCGTGCAAAGATTTCTTTCCATGATGAGTCCCTTTCTGTATTGTCCTTATTTGCACTATTGTATTCAATAGCCAATCAAGAGAACAGAGTAAATGTCTTCTTACCGGCCAACAGCAATCAGCACACACAAAACACCTGAAAGTCAATAGACAGGCAAATAATTATAGGAGCCAGCCTGTGTATTTACACAAACAGAACACAGTGGCGTTTGCAGAAACTCAGATTTCCATTACAGACAGTATAAAACCTCTTAAACCCTCAGGAGGCAGCAATTCGGGGAACAAAAACAAAACAGTAGATTTTGATGCAGACCCCTCATCAACACAAGTACAAAGATTTGAAACCATAACTATTGGGGGTTCTTATAGTATGCATAAGAATAGAAATTCAAACATGGAGGATAGAAGTGTTTTATACAAACAAACATTCTTTCTCTCTTGATTACCTCAGCCCTCTTTGGTGTGAGACCTCACTGCTGTGCTTCTCATTGCACTTTCCTTCCTTGTAGCAGATTGGATTAAAGACTGAATCCCAAATCCTGTGAGGCTCCCACTAATATAATGTCAAATTGATGTGTCAGCTAGGGGGCCTGCTGAATCTGGGACACTTTTCTCATCCCAAAGGCATGATTAGTGATTAAAATGCGACGCTACATCTGCACGGCAACAGGTGGCCTGCTGCCGTGCAGCCACTGCTGGGTGATCAAAATAACACTGATCGGTGTACTTGAACAATCCAGGAGTGGCTCTATTCTGCACCTCTGAACTCAAAGTGACCCTATATCTACCTGTAAACTAGCTGATGAGCTGTACACTTCATCCTTAATTTGCAGAATAAGTGCTGCTTTGCCCTTTAAATGTGTAACTTTGGCAACATCTATGAATTTTAAATCGTTTTTTTCCCCCTGGCTGTAACAGTGTGGCATTTATCTTGTGTGAATGTAACCAACAGATGAAATGTGTTTATCATTTTGATGCAGGTTTCTTGACAGAGAAAAGTAGTGTGGTCTAAAGTGTATGGCAGATATGTGACATGCATCCCCTGCAAGCACCTGATATGTCTGTCAGTGGTAACATAACAGCGTTTGTAGCTTTGACAAAGACGTGAATCAACTGATGCCTCCCAGTGTATCCCATGAGCTTTCTCATGCCGCATGTTACACTGGGTATTTCCACTCAGAGACGGCTGCAGGGAGGAGGGAGGATGGGTTGGGAGAGAGAACTTCACAGACCCTTGAGGTGATCATTGGTGAAAGGCAAGAGTGATGGATTCAAAGAAACGTCTTGGCACATTTATGTGCTCAGGGATAGTAAGTTAATGATCTGTGGCATATGGACAATTTCTCTTATAGCATTGATCATTTCCTAATCAGAATAATGCTCCTTAAGGCCGCTGTGCTGGATGGATTTCAGCTGTGCAGCGGGTGAATGATACTCCGACCGAGACAGAGAGGTGATAATTGAGCTGCACAAGGTCAAAGATATTTGATTTTCTTCAGATTTCATTGAATAATTGTCAATTACAGCAAAGTATATTCAAAATCAATGTGAGTCTAAATCAATTGCGCATTTAAACAACACACAGTCCCACAATGGAGAATTTACACTCTCCTATATCTGCACACATCAGCAGTTCCCACTTACAGTACATGAAGCAAGCACGTAAACACAAGCTGCCATCCTGCTGATGTTCACGTAATGTACTTTTGTGAGCTCAAAGAACTATGGGTAAGAATGATCAATTAAAACCAGACAAAACCATCATTTACCTCAATTACTGTAGAAATTTGTCACTTTTCCTTCAAGGCAAGACATGGTACCATCATAAATCACAGGCACACAAAAGATTCTCTTATTCCCCGGAGAGAGTCTCACTCTTAGAAAGGAAAATGGCTCTTCAGTGATATAAAGACATGCCTCCAGGAGGAACAACACACTGTACACCTCTCACACACAGAAGAAAATGAAATTTATATAACATTTATGAGAATATAAATACATATAAAAAGGTTTATAGTTTTAAAGAGCCCTTTGTCACTTGGGTTTGCTTATCAGCTTATCAGCTGGAAGACCAACAGCACTGCTGTGTACAAGAAGGCCTGCAGCAGACTCTACTACATGAGGAAGCTGAGGTCATTCAACGTGTGCAGCAAGATGCTGGAAATCTTTTACCAGTCTGTTGTGACTGGTGCCCTGTTTTCCTCTGTGGTCTGCTGGGGGGGACAGCATTGCAGCCAGTGACACCAACAAACTGATCAGGAAAGCTGGCTCTGTCATTGGCTGCAGACAGGACACTTTTGAAGCAGTGGTGGAGAGGAGGACTCTGAACAAACTGTTATCTATCCTGGATAACCCGGACCACCCTCTCCACGCTGTACTGGACAGACAGCACAGCTCCTTTTCCAAAAGGCTCAAGGACCGCTACAGGAAATCTTTCCTGCCACACGCAATAAGACTGTTTAACTCATCATCATTGTGTCAGAGATGATGTAACGGGTTAATTTGTATGTAAGTGGTTTATTTTGCACAAATAGTTTTTGCACTGGTCAATTTTGCACAGATTTGCTCAAATTGCACACCACACTGTTGATTATTGCACTGGACTATTCACACTTTATATTGTATACTGTATATAGCTAATTCCTGGAATAATTTTTTGTAGATATTTTGAATTTTTTTTACACTGTTATATTCTTTTGTTATCTTATAAGCATACCCGCCAAATGACTGTACTGCTCTAACAACTACATTTCCCAATTTGGGATTAA
>JAVQJX010105374.1:0-16321 GCA_036025115.1 Ambassis agassizii | reverse complement strand
CCCATCTTAACTCTTTCCCCAGTGATGACTTTGCTTATACATTTGAATAATGAAGGCGAGTCATTTGAATATTCCCTCTGTATTAAAAAATGTTTTTACACCATGCAGCAATATTAGCCATGTTAATTGGGCTCTTTGGACTTTCCCAATAGAAAGGCTAAATTAATTACTTATGTCGACAAAATGTCAGACACGCCGATCTAATAACTACAACTGTTTCCAGCAGTGTTGTTTGCAGCGTGTGCCTTTTTTTCCCCGTCTTTTGTGTGATTGTGAATGAACTGCAAGCGTCCAGCAGCCCGAATTGAGGCTAATGAACAAGATGGGAACAAAATGCTTTGACATCCTCTCCATGTTTCACCAGTGGCTCTTGAGAGTCCTTCTCCAATATTCATCCCCTCTTCTCATACTAATCAGCCACTACGGTATTGACGGTTTGTGCTTGCAAAGTGACTCTTGTATGTGTGCGTGCTGTGAAAAACACACCCACACACACTTTAAAAAAAAAAAAAAACTCAAACATGCCAATCTAGAATCCACTTTGTAATGAAACTTGTAGGAGAAATTTGCAGGACGTTATGTGTGTGTTTGTGTGTGATGTGTTCATTAGTGTGTACCCATCACCACCACAGGGATCTTTGAAGTTTGACATTTTTTTTCTTTAGCTTTTGGCTGTTTTTCAGTCTTGAAGAAAAACAGTATCAGCGTATTTTCCTCAACTACGAATAAACATTAGACTTTGGCAAAGAAGTGTTGTGGAGACATTAAGAGCATCAGTAGATGATCAGATGGTGTGCATGTACATCTATTAGCATACACACACACACACACATAAGAGTGTACTGTACAGCGAGCAAGAACTAGCAGAGAGCCCTGCTGATGCCATGTTTCAGACGTGACCCCTTGAAGTGGAAATGAGCTTCCTTGGTCTTATAACTAGTCCGTTCTCACAAAGTCAGCAAACTCTGCCACCCCTCCAAAGAAACGCAGACACCTCCCCACCCAGCCCTGTGGTCAGCATGCAGGCTCAGTTCACTCAAAGACTTCCATCTTACTTCAAATGCTTTTGTGTTCACTTCAGCTAAATCAGAACAAAAACAAAAATATTGACAGCTACATATTTTTCTTGCTTTGTTAAGTTGAAATTTGGGTATTTTGAAAAGACCATCTAAGAGGTTTTAATTAGAGAATAAGAACAAATAAAAAGATAGAGAAAAAATGACTTGATTGGTTTCCTAGATAAGTCATAAGGAGAGACATTTTGTGATCTGATGTTTAATTTGAATCATTTTTTCTTTGCCTGCACTTTGTGTCCACAAACTAGCCTTCACTCCACATGTGCAATTTTCTACGCTTCCAGAATTTCCAATCAAAGGTTAAAAAAAATATTAAATGTCGATTCCACTGAACATTTTGTAGGACTGGAGATTTTTTAAAATTAGGTTTTAACTATAAAATGTGCAGTTAAAGACTTAGAGGCAGATTAATGAAAAGTCCCCCGGCAAACATTCCTCTAAACCAGCAGCCTCTTCCACTGTTTACAAAAACTGTTTCTATTCCAACAGTTATTTTTCATCACACTTTAGTGACATATTGTTGCTACTGATTATTTTCATTTGATTGCGGATGTCTCCATTTTTTCTCTTTTTTTTCTCTCTGTCATTACTATTATGCATCTGGTGCTCTATGCATGCTGCTGCTTGAACCTGCGTGAGCACCTGAGGGTCCATCCCCAGCCATCCTCAGAGCAGGGAGCGACAGCTGTACAGTGATGCTGTAGCGATAGGCATCATTGGCTTGCTAGAGACTAATTGGTCCACAGCGCTCCTCTGAGTGGCCTCGCTAATTAATTAGAAAGGCAGTGGAGCTGAAATTTTTAATCAGGACACCAGGCTCTCCAGCAAGCAGGAAAAAAAAGACACATCACCCCCATCATTCCATGTAATCCACCTGACAGTGATCTCCCATGTTGTCATGTGAAGTGTGTTGTGTGTTTGGGTATTCGTAGGATCTAACCAGGGAATACGAAATACATTCATTACTGGGCTTGTTAAATTATTTTAATTCTGGGAATTTCAGACATGATAGTGTCCCAATATCGTATGCATGACATGTATTTGGTTTGGACCCTGGAGAACAGTGTGAAGGTGGTCTTCTCCTCTGTGTGTAACACATGTAACACATCATAATTTACACTGTTAAATCATGTATTTTATATAAGGAAAGCAGGATGCATTTATGAGGGTGTGTATATGTTCAGCACATGTGACACTATCTAGTTTCCACAAACATAAAGATTTTTTACCTTTATACCATGAAAGCAAAATATTATTTTTCCTATTTCTTATCTAACTAATTAAAAGCACCACTACTGGAAAAAAAAAATCAGAAGCTTGTTAAAAAATCATTCATAGGTTTATTTCTTCCTTAGAAGGAAAAGTGATTTTTTTTTTTTTTTTTTTTTAATATTTTTGGGGCACATTTCTGTTTATCTAAGCTGCACACAGCACACCACAATGATTTGTGGTAAAGAGCCAGAGTCTGGGAGGACTCAACCTGAGACCTAAAGACAAGGAAAATGCTTTAAAAAAAGTATGTTAGTCAGCCACTTCACACAGAAGTCGGGGGAAACAACATGTGTTTGTCATTGCACTGCTGGGATGACAAACTTTTACCACTGACTGGAGTTTCACTCAGAGGAAGATAATGTGTGGGTGCTGACCAGGAAATTATCTGTTTAAGTCAGGGATAACAAGCCAACTGTATGACTGCATTTTAGTATGTAGGCCAGCACACTAAAAACTGCTCTCAGACTCTCTCTCACACACACACACACACACACACATATCCTCACCTCGTGTGGTGACATTAGCTTTGTGTGTGTCCTGATCTTTGTGACCATCTTAGCTTTTAAGGCGCTAATCAACCAGACTGCCTTATCAGCTTGTTGCTTTAGCCAAAATAAACACGCGCCGCCTTTTTATTGCTTTGTTTTCACAGGTCATTAGGGGGAAGGAGAGAAGACGCATTGATTAGTTTTCCAGACCACTGGATTATTGTTGTGTTATGACTATCATCATTAAGTTTCATTAAGGCTGTGGTTGTTCTTGTTTCCAGAAAATGAAGACGTTGTAGGAAAGGCGAGCAGTCTGGAGTGCAGACTGCATTTTACAAAGAAGGTAAAGCACACACTAAAAAAAGTGATAGAGATAAGACTGAACTCTGACCTCCTTTTCACTGTTTAAAAGATTCACTCTAGTCCTATCAGTCATATTTTTCTGGCTAAAAGAGAAAGCTACTGTGCTCCATTCTACATTTATTTGAAGTCCATAAAAGAAAACTTAATGAAGCATCAGTCCCTGGCTGAGTCCTTCCAACCAGCTCAGCTCTGGAGTTACATATGTGCTCCCAAAGCAAGGAGAAACCGCCTCTGTCGCTAGGCTAATTAGCATGTGTTAGATAGTTTGTACAGGGCGGCCCTGTGTGATGTGTACTGAAGTGGAGTAAAACGGTGGGGCAAGGACTGTACTAATGGCCCACTTCCTCCCCACAGGGACCCTTCCTGCAGCTCTGCACGTGCTGGCATCAGTGCAGCCATGGGGCACTCAAAGGGCCTCTGCAGCGCTGGTGGCAGAGGTGGGTGCACAGGAAGACGTGTGACATGGCTGGGATCATTTTCACTTCAGGGATGAACTCTCCAAGTGTGATGCACTGGGGCGTAACAGCAGGTGACAATGACACTCGCTAACACACACACATACGTATGTAGTATGTGCAAGCTGAATGAGAGTGACACACAGACTAACAGATTTATCAGGGTATAAAATCGCTCAGACAGCTGGGGCTGCGGCGCTAGCTGGCTGCCTGGCACTGGTGAATGCATTATTTACAGGAAGAGCCAGGGCATTAGCAAGCTCTTTGGCACTTGGTTAGCAGATGTAGCTGGTGAGCAACATCAGCAAGCGGGTATATCTCTGTCAGTGTGAGTAAATAAACAGTGGGGACATGGTGTGACAGAGCAAACGGTATGCCACCGAGACACAAACACACACAGACATATGCAAACTCATCGGGGAGCCAAAGGGGGAGGGTGGCACCATATTTATAGGGCCTTTCTAACATTTGTCCCCAGGCCAAATACTGTGACTACACTCAGCTAATGTCAGAACAGCACTTAACCAGGCATTTCCAGTATATCATGGGCAGTGGGGGAAATGAATGGGTGGAAATGAATGGAGCATCTAGGCCCCAACAGTCTGTCTGAATACATCTTTAAGTATGTTGAGAGAAATTACCAAATAATTTGGTTATTTGGGATTTTATCCCACTGAGAGAGAGTTTAGAATTCTAGGCAATATTTATAGTATATTGTTTATAGGGAACAAATATATAGTAATGCTTCTCTTGGTTTCATTTGCTGTTTTATTGCTGTCAATAATATTTTATCCTTGGTAAATGTTAGGTGTTAATGCACTTGATCTTTTTGTGTTGTTTTTGACTTCCCGCCCTGTTGTGATTGACCTGCAGTCAGAACATACTTACATTTTTACTCAACTCTGCCTTTCCAGATTTGAAAGTAAAAGAATCTAAATGCTCAGTCAGAAAAATCATCAAACAGTCTAATCTTTATGCTGCCATATTTCATCATACCTGTTGACACCAGGGTGTTGACCTGTTATTTCTTCCCTGCTGGATTTATGCCCTGTTGGCATGTCATTACTTGCAAGCACGTCTGGAATGTGGAAAACTCCCTGCTTCACTTTGGTCACCTGTCCCCAACTTTATCATGTGTCAGCTGGGGCATTTGCTTGGCATTACGCCCTCTGGTACTCAGATAGGATGAAGGGGCCCACCAGCCTTACTGACACAAACAGTGTGATACCCCCACAGAGAGCTGACTGAGTGGTGAAGCAGCTCCTTTTAGCACGATCTGTCATTACCTCAAGTGGCACATTTTGCGTAGCAAGATCCATTATGGATCCGCTGAGAACAAGAGCAAATTGTAGAGGCTTATTAATGTGTTTGCCGCCAGTTGTCGTTCTGTATTTTTGGGGAGGTGCAATGAATGCTAATGTTTGTGTTTTTTTATGTTTAGAGTACTGAGTAATGTGGCAAAAACCACACGGCTGCTCCCAGAGGAAGCCGACAATCAACATGAGGCAAGATTAAGATGTTAACTATAGCCCCAGTAACACTTTTAACACTTTCCTGACCAGATGTGAATGAGGAATAAGTACTTTTGCACAAAAATAGCTAATAACACTTCCCCAAAAGCATGGAGTCGTAGTACTTTTTAGAAATTGTGTTTTCAGGGTACAGGGAGGTGAATATCGACCGCACAGAGAGAGAAAGTGAAGAAGACAGATGAAACAGATTCATTAAGTTGTGCATGCAGGCCAGTAGATGCGTGTGTGTGTGTGTGTGTGTGTGTGTGTGTGTATCTTTCCACCAAGAGAATGAGAGTATATATTGTTAATCTTGATCAAAGATTCTTTCTTTCTTTCTAAAGATAATACTGCTAAAGCCCTTGGATTTAACACACTGAGATAATGAAAGCAAGTAATTAGCAATTAGATTTGACCAAATTAAAGCAGACTAAGGGAGGCAAAAATCAGCATCAAGGCTGCTACATTGTTATGGCCAAAAGGTGTGCTTAATCTGTTTTCACCCTTCAAGATATGCTGCAATAAGAAGGCGGACAGATCAAGGAGGCTGCATGTTGTTATATTCACTGGAACAATGACTCTCAGATATTTTCAAACACCCTTTGCCCTTCTAATGTATTTTTCTTATCAAAAATGTCTGCTTCATCCATAAATGACAGTGCTGGACAAGGCTGTAGCCACTGAGTTTACATAGGCTTGGCAATCAGGCCACTTAAACCCCTCTTGCACACGTATTATTAGCATTACCATATCTGGGCCTAACTGCAGCTAAGGGGAATAATGTGTGTCAGGAGAGTGTAAAATTAGAACCAAAACCAACACTTGCTCTTTAAAATCCACTTCCCAAAGTCCCCGCTTCCTTACTTATAGCCAAGCTTACAATGTCAAACACTAATAAGCCAGCTAATTCAATTAGGGCCCGGCTCCTCTCAGTTTCACTAAAAGCGAGACTTTGTGAATAGATTCCCTTGCAACTCTGTGCATAACTCTTCATCATGAAAAAGGGGGCCTTTTTTTTCATAAGCCCCAGCGTAGAAGAGAGAGAGAGAAAGAGAGAGGGGGAACTTGCTGCACAGCTTGTTAGCAAAATGCCCTGATCTGAGGGAAGAGATGTGTGACTAAAGCTGTGTCTCTTAAGTGTCTGTCACCCTGATCTAACCCAGGGAGAGAGCTCTTTGTAGGCTGTGTTTTTTCTGTCTGTCTTGCTGCGCCGCAACTGGGGATGAGCCCCGCCGTGTAGCTGCAGGTGACAGGGAGCCCTTTTTGTTGTCAAATCCTGACGGAGCTTCCACATGAAAAACATTTCACTTGAGCTGCTGCCTTATTCTCTTCCTTCCTTTCCGTCTCTCTCTGTAGATCTCAAAGGCTACAAGTACAGCAGCAATACAGAGACAGAAGGAGCCCGTCACAAACTCCTTTTCTCACTCACTTTTCTTCTTTCCTTGCCAGACTCTCCTTTTCTGACCAGTTTTTTCTTTTCTTGGGTCTTCTAACCCACCCCTCCTTCCTCCCTCCCCTCCCCTCCCTCTGGTTTATAGATCTGAGTTGGGTCTCAGGAGGAAAATACAAGTCAAGCCATTGTCATTTCAAACAGCGTGATAACCAGACACTGGGCTGCCCACTGACAACTCAGGGGAACTGGCCCTGGCTTTGACTGTTAGCTCCTCTCTCTCTCTCTTCCTTGCTTCCTGTTCCTACTTTTACTCTCTCTTTTTCTTTCCTTTCTTCCTCTCAAGCTCACCTCCTCTCTTCTTCTTCCTCCTCCTCCGCCCCCCTCGCAAGAGACTTGGTAGCTCGTTGTTGTTTGTTGCTTGATGCTGCTGCTGTGTCTTGCATCTGCTCCTCTCTCTTCTCTCCTCTCTGTGCCGTGGGGGGCCGGGGGGAATAGTTGTCTTAGTGTGTGTACCAAGGTCAGTGCTCTCCACATGACAGTTCTCTGCCTCTTGACAAGGCGGGAAATCAATACTTTCGGACTTGTGGCGCTGCCCTCGGTGTAACAACAACACTGCCCAGCGCAAAGCACTGCTCAGGCACCTGACACATCCCCAGCTGCCCCCCCAGGCCCCCGCCAGGGAGCCCCTTCCACTCCTTCTCTGACCCCTTTCAGATTTCACCAAGGCTCTGTTTCACTTTGCTACACCTTTCCCCTCTATACATTTGCTTTTCAGGGCCTCCAAACTACTGTATATCAGATTCCCTGTTTTTTATATTATGCAATGTATGTTTCTGTTAAATCTCAGGTTGCTGTGTCTCCTGTATCAGTTGCTACTAGTGTGTCAAAACAGCGTGATCTCTGATCAGACAGTTGAGACCAGAGACGAGTCGGCAAATGAGAGGCATGCTAATTACAGAGTAGCAGAGGATACATGCACACAAAGCAGAGCCATGGGCAACATTTTTAATACGGCACTAAGGCCTAACATGCCTCCTTATGCTTTTTCACTGTCAGATAGATGCTCAGAGATTTAGAGAAAGCACTGGCAGTGTGCCCCACACCGATTGTTAAGCTTGCCTCTTGGCCTGCCTCTAATGATGAGGGAGAAAGAGAAGGCGCACAAGGCCAATTACAGCGCCCGTCTTTCAGCAGTCAAACAGAGTAAAACTCTCAGCCCCTGCGGAGAGGAGTCACAATCAGCTGGAGCCCCCCGAGTCTCTGCTAGGGGCACATGCAGCCGCATACTGGTTTGTGTGTGTGTGTGCAGCACTCAGCTGGACATTCATCAAGAGGACCATCTCCCTTATCCCCAGGCTTTCTCTTTAGCTAGAGTAAGGAAAATGCATCAAATAAAACAGCCACTTTAATGAATTAGATATTGAGCTGTTCATTAAAAAAATCAAATTCCCTGAAGTCAGCAGGGGATACACAGTATCACAGTGTAACCTGGGGATGAATGCCACTGGTTTAGAGGAGTCATAAAGCACGGGGATCTGATGACTTTACGGAATGTTTGCCAGAATATTCAGGAATTAGGTGTGGCGGTGTCTTCCATTACGCATCTTCGCTGGTTGTAACCTTGTTTTCTGGTGGCAAAAGTTTAAACAAATTCAGTTTAAACAAAAAGTACCAGATGACTTCTGCGCAGTTTTATGTGAAAAAAAAAATTCCTGGCAAGAGTAAAATTACACATCTGTGCAGGCAGATACCTGTTTTTATTGGCTGACAGTCCAGGTACAACCTTTTGCAGCAGTCTCTCTTGACACTGCTGACTACTAGTGTTTCGACATGGACTTAAAAGACAAGAAACACAATCCTGCTCCGAAACAGAGCACATTGTTTTCTGATAAAGAAAAATGAAAGCTCAGTCACATTCAAATATTCAGTCATCAGCCTCCTAAAGACCTGTTAAACAAACTGCGCTGATAAAGGTGAAAACAAAGGATCTATCTCTTTCTTTAGTGATTTAATCTTTGGCAAGCCACCATGAGCCGTATGCTCATTTGATGGAGTGATTTAAAGGATGCTGTCCTCACTCTCTCCTCCTCCTTCTTCATCTGCTTCTCCCCAGATGAATGTGATCTAAACAGCCACATCTCCCTACTGTTTTTTCACAGTGACAGCCTTCCTCATGAATTAAAAGAGGAACCCATTGATTTTCCCATTGCTTAAATTTGCAACTTAATCCCCTAGATATGTCTAGAATGTACTGCCCTGTCAATAAATGGCACCGCCACTGACGAAAGGCAGCACAGGAGCTCGCGGGAGAGAAGAGGAAAGAAAAGGATGACAAGACAAAGGAGAGAGGGAGTGCGTTAGCGGTGAGCAGTGGTGGTTTCTAGCTTTGGGTTCAAATTCTACATTCTGCCACAGGAAAATGTATGTCGACGATTAACACTGACTCAGGCAAATTACCACGAACATAACACATCATCTAACTGAGCTGCCAGGAGAATAAGAAAGAGGAATAACCCGGCCCTCATACAGCTACTTTAGCCTGCTTTGCCAAAAAGGCAAACAAAGCACATCATTATGTTTATAAGGCTAATAAACCAATCAGCATTGTACATCTGTATAGTGTAACCAGCCATCCAGCATGGCTTTGCAGTGATCAGATGTCATTATATAACGAAAAGCCAACATACTGGAAAGAAGTTGTCTGGGACTGAGATGGAAAAAGCACACTTGTCCCCTCTGAGTGAGGGGTCTGAGGAAGTAAGGGGATATCACACCCTCTACGCTGGAGCAAACAAGGCAGAGAGCCCATGCCTTAATTCACAATGAGCACTGTAATGTTCTCATCTGACTTATAATGTAGTCTATAAATCTGCGGTACTCTGCTCTACATCAGTGTAATGTTTGGTATTAATAGCCTGATTTGTACAAGGAGCACGGAGCAGACTATAGGCCAGGCTTTTTTGTCTCCACATGTACAAGATTAAAACTCACTGAAAAATGTGAGAAACTTGGAAGTGTAGGACAGTTTTCTGAAGAATAACTGGACACACAGCATAACACAGGGTGACCCTTGCAGATTTCACCCTCCTACACGCCGTCTCTGGTTGTAAACCCTATCCCATAAGCCTCTGGGGTGGTATGGCTCCTTGCCAGTAGCTGTGCTGTTGTTGGCAATGGATTTCCTTTGTGGCCTCAGCACTTGTGTAGGCCATAACATGATACACACAAAGACCAACAAGCCAGTCTGCACACTCTCACGCGCACACATGTGATAGGCATATCCTGAACTCACTGTGTGTGCACATCAACATAACATAATTATGCAAGAAAAAAAAATTCTCACCACTCACCCAGAGAAGACCAGCATAGGAAACAAGGAGGGGAAAAGAGCACAATGTATCCTTGACGGGGTTCATCTGTTTCCAGTTTGGTGCAGATGCTCAGGTTTTATTGCAGCAGTCTAGCATTTCATGGCAGATTTAGCCAGTGGTTTGGTTCTCCACTCACTGCAGCTCTAATGGTGGTGGCACATTTCTTGTAAATTGTGGCACACCAACAATCAACAACAGTTTGTTGCTCGATTTCACCAACTGTGGCAACATATTCACTGCAGTAATGCACATACAGAACAGCAGAGAACATGCACTAGATAATTGACCTATTTGTTGTTCTGGCTGTTTCAGGGACATTTTGCCTCTTTCTTCTCATTTAGTGCTGAGCTTATTATATTCATTCAGGGTCTTTGGGTTTAACTAAAACACACTGAAAAATACTGCAAAGTTGAGATGTACACTGAAAACTTTTGAGTGTTTGAATACTCAGTCATTTAACTTACTCTTCATCTACATTTGGTTTTACAGTTATTTTATCTGCCTTCTGTTTGTTGCCATTCATGGCTGCCAGATGTTGCCACAAACTAAATGCTTTGTGAAAGCTGAATTTGAAATTGTGGCTTTTGTTGTACTTCTTCTTACAGTAACATGTAACAGTACATTTGATAGCTATTTTAAAGAGCATGCAGTTTAACTTGTTTACACCACAGAGTCATTGGCCAATACCCTCAGATTCTATCATAGCTGTGTAAAAATAACATAATAAGTCTGTCTTAATACATGTTCAGCTGCCACACATCTATTTTCCCTCTCTGTGTGTGAATGCCAGCGGCACACATGGGCAATGACTCTCCGTCTCTAGACAGAAGTGTAGCACTGAGTGTCTCTTAACTGGCTCGTTTAGTCCTGATGGCTTAAATGATTTCATCACTATTAATGACAGGGACCGTGGCTCCCTGTGACGCGTTGCCAGATGCTCGGGGACTGCTGAGCTTCCCACTCGCTTCTCCGAACACCCAGCAGTCTTCCCTCAACTCTCCTTCTGTGCTCTCTAATGATTGTCCTCTACATGCCCCCTACCACTCTATTCTTCCTATTTTCCTCTGCCACTGTGCCCTCCAATGGATAACAAAACATGGCTTGGAAAATCAGTGTTGGCTTTCATACGAGTACAGGGTCAGCGTGCAAAGCTGTAACTCTGTTCAACAAATCATACAAGGAGTGTTTAATTGACACAAATATCTATATAAAGCACTGAGAAGCTCAGAACACACATACTTTGTTTTTCTCTCTCTTTTTCTGGGCTGCTGGGCAAGCCAACAAATCAGCTATCAGCCCAGTCCCCGAGTTACAACAGAGGTCAGAGGTCAGATAAAGAAGGTCAGATGGCACCAGAACGCAATGCCCTTTGAGGTCTTTCTTCCAAATGGAATCAAAAGGCTTGTGACGGCTGTGAGTCATTGCCACACTCAGCCCCTGCTTTCATTAGTTTCCTGCTGTAATTGTTGAGCTAATTTTGAGACAGATGTACTGCTTTGTCGTGATTCATTGACATGATTTTCAGTCATTTGGATAATGAAAGGATTAAGTACCATTTTGGTCTCTTTTATTCTCCTTTTTCCTGTCTCCTCTGTCTTGTTGAGCTCCTCTGTTCCAGCTAAGTAATGACATTTTAATTCTTAACTGCGTAAGTGTGCCTTTTATGTGAGCGTGCACAGGGAACTAGTGAGCTTTCCTCAATGCAAAAGAGGCTTTGTCTGTCCTGATATTGTGACCAATAAACGTGGCAATGCACAGGTAATGCACAATCTCTAAATAAATGAGTCTGCTCTACAATCTGAGAAAAAATCCTCAAACTTTGTGACCTGGAACATAATACAACATAATGAAAGATCACCACTTCAACATGTGTTTCCATGTAAAGTGGAGGTACAGTTTCTTTTCCTTTTTGGCCTTTGGATTTATTTCAGTAACTGATTGCTAATTTTAAGAACTGCCAAAAGAGTGCTTTGCATTTCACCCAGATTTGTGTGAACAGTCTGTGGGTGAATTTAAATTCCCCCCCCAGCTGACAAAAATAACATTAATGTAACAATACACATTTTTACAGGTTGGTGCAATCAAATAAAATTATGTACATTCTTACAATAGCAGAATAAATCTGTGTGCGCCTGCTGTCCTTTGTGTGTATCCATGTACAGTATGTGTGTGTGTGTGCGTACGTAGTTATAATTTCCCAGAGCCTAAACCTTCATTGATTCTGTTGCTCCTGTCTTCCCAAGAAACAGGGAGAGGATTATGCCTTTAAAACGAGCTTTCTCATTGTAGATATTAGGTCATTAATTTCACAGGCTTACATATGAAAATATTGACTCTTCCCAGACACCCCACTATATCCTCAGCTCTGCCTTGCATGAATACATTTTTCCCAGGTGTACAACATTGATATGCCATTGATTCATTGGTTTGACGATTTGATAAATAAACCAACGTATTTAATAAACTTCTTGATTGATTTTTATTGGAGAAGTTTTGCATTTTCTGCAATATATTGTAGAAAAGTCTTGATTTTAAGAAATAAGAACAAATAATTTTAAACTATTCTCTAAATTCTGTTTTCTACAGCTGTTCCTCTTACAAATTCCATGGAAATAAGTGATCTCTGAAATGTGAGCTGGATGACACAGTCATTCTTTGAAGCCATCTTGACTTGTCATTCCCATAAATGAAACTCTGATTCACTGCATAGATCAGGGACATACAAGGAGCAACACCCTGCTACATATAAGTTATCCGGGTCGCACAGACACAGACTCAGAGTAAGACGTTATCCAGAGGGAGCGGGTGGGAGGTGGGTGCAGCTTCTTGTCCCCACATAGCGGACAAGGGATGGGCAGGCTTAAGAGGAAACAAAAGAGTGGGAAAGAGGGAGAGAGTGAGAGTGCAAAGGTTGTCACAGACTAGTCACAGTACAGGACGAGGGGAAGGGTAGAGGGGGAGTATGTGTTCCAGCCTTCACATCTGTTATTCGTTTGTACTGAGCTGGGAAGAAAATAGCAGGAAGCGTTCTGGTGGTGGCGGAAGATGAAAAGACAAGAAGATTGAATAAAAAAACATGTGTCGCACATGCACTGTGCCTGATTGGATGTGTCCCATGGATTATTCCCGGGAGGCGCTGCCAGCTTGGAAAACATGCCGTGTACATATGCACACATAAGCAAGAAGAAGATTCCTCATTCATAAAGTAGCTTGGCGTACACACCCTGCCTCTGTCTGTGCAGCAGAGATCTATGCCTGTGGCCTTGACACACTGCTGTCTAACCAAACCTCCCAGTTTTGTTTTTGCCCATTATTACACTTACCGCTGCTTCAACTCCTGCCTACATCAGCTCACATCTGGGCTCCTGTGCTTCGACATGCTTTACTCCAAACGCTAAAGCTTGTTTCATTTGTCAGACTAAGTGGCACTGTTTTGTTTTGTTCATTACAGACACACCAGGTGTGTAGAGCAGATGCAAAAATAGAAGCAGATGCAACAGTCATCGCAAACGCGACATGACAATGCCAAGTGGCAGCCATTAAAAGCTCGTCACCAGCCCACACGGTGGGACCTCCCATCGCTAACGAGCCAAAATATGGCGGGACACAGACAGGTAGGTCTGATGCCTGTGTACAATTATGCAAAACATGCATGTGTGCATCTGAATTCACACGCATGCCATTGTGAGTGTGTGCACGTAAGACATGCTACTTAGGGCCCATCCCACAGCTCATTAACAGTAATAAGTGACTGCCGCCACTTCTTTTTTGTCAGTGGGGATGCAAGCCAATCAATAGGGTCATTTCACATCATAACGGCTTACCAGAGCACATTATGGCACTTGTTCATGGCTGGGAATGGCTGTCATTAGTGGCAGAGCCAGATTAGATGAGGCCTAGGTGGGTGAGTAGGATAGGAGGGGGGGTGCAGATGAAGAGAGATTTAAAGAGGAGAGAAGAGAGAGGCGGATCAATATATGGACGGTTATGGAGATAACATCACAATAGGGTGTCTGGGAAAGATACCATTTTACAGACTCCTAGTTTTTTCCTTGTGGAAAAAAGTGGAGCGAGATAAAAATGTGTGTGATGAAATGGAAGCTGTGTGTTTGCTTAAGGCTCAATGAGTATGACCACTTGTCTATGAATGAATCCACTGAGTGTATGTGTGTACAAATTTGAGCATGTGTTATGGAGAGTAGGAACTACAGTGGTCTAAGTCTCCACCACTGTTAGTTTGTCTGTGTGTGTGTGTGTGTCTGGGGGCGTGGAGGTGTTCGTGCATGCTTTACCTTGGCATATGTATGTGCAATCCTGTTTAATTACAGATCAGGCTTTGAGGCAGAGGCAAACAGTGCTATAATTACAGGAAACACCTCCTTTAATATTTTATGGAAATCTACCGTGAGTGTGTATGTGAGCTGTAAGTCACACCTATTTATTCAGTGTGGGAGAGGAACAGAAGAAGAAAATTAGGAAGGAGCTTTAAAAGAGAGTTACTTCTGAATGACTTCTGGTTCTTGCTTCATGATCTTGCGCCTTTTCCTTTTATCCCGCCTTTCCTCCTCTCTCATTTCACATTTGTGTTTCCAAATAGCTATGCTAAACGCCCTCTTTTTCCCCACTTTTGAACTGCTCGCCTCTCAAATATTTATACTCCCTTTTTACAAGGCCAAGAAACAGAGGGGTGAAGAAAGAGGGAAGAGACTTAGATCTATCAATTAAAGATGAGCAACATCTCAAATGCATAAAGAGGGGTGATGAACACACTTGCTCAGGGATGGCAAGGTGTAAGCCATGCCTTAATGCTTAATGACAATATAAGGCTTGGTTTACTTTTGATTTTCTTCAAGAAAGACGCAAAACTGAATGTTCTGAGAGCAAAGAAAAAAACATCAGATGGGAATGATGGGCCGAAATAAAGGCAATCAGGCTGTTTACTTCATGCACTTTTAGAATTTGTTCTGCATGTGTTTTGCTACGTTACAAAAAAAACAGAACAAGAGCAGCTGGAATCACAACATGTCATGACACAGAAGGGATGGTAATTTATATATTTGTTGATTTGTTTTTGTTTTTTTTGTTTTGTTTTTTTAGGAGGCCAGGCAAAGGCCAAGCTGAACACATGTTCCTTTTTAGCCCACAGTGACACAAATGTATGCACACACACACACACACATAATGGCAATATGCTAACACTCCAACTCTAAGCCAGTGCCCCTGACTGTGTCTGACACACTGGGGGGACTGGGAGCAGGCTTTGCTGGTAGCATGCTTTACTATTCTTTGATATGCACCAGTCATTAAAAATAGATGGCGAGCAATCATTACAGGCATCGGAATTAATCTAATTAGCCTAGCGCACTCTGCCTCTCTGGTATGGGGAGGGGCGGGGGGTCGGCATTCTGCAAATAGAGCCACCCAGCCACAAATACAGTGTAAGCAGAGAGGGGCTACAGCGCTACGGGGGCCTCGGCGGTGGGGGCATAATCCGCCTTGACTCATTAATACGCGCAAATAAGATTTAGCTCCTCAAAGCAAACAAATGAAGCAAGTGCTAAGAGGAATGGGGAAGAGGGGGGTAATACGGAGAGAGCACAAGATCGAGGGAGAGCAAGAGGAGATAAATTATTTAAGCCTGTGTGGACTGTGTGGAGAGCTGCTGCTGCTACTACCACCAGTGGCAGAATATGGAGAGTAAAATGTTCATGGTTTTTACATTCACAAATACTGACGTATTTTTTCCTGTGAAAACACACTGTCAAGAAATGTTATGGTACTTTTGTGGAACTCCCGAGCCAGTCACAACATGGATCATAATCTGCTGACTTGTAATCTCCTCACAAACACCAGCAACACACAAATGCATATTGCTTTCTCACTTAAATAGATCACCATAAGGGTCACTGTGGACAGGCACGAGGCCTTTATTGACTCTTTAGTCGATGGAGTGCTTAGGCCACAACCTCTCTTGACCCCTGTCACTGTTAATGACTGCTGCAAGCGTGTATTGGTAATATACACTAAGGAGAGGGAAGCTGCTTTTTTTCCTTAAAACCTATAGGCAAATATAAACCAAGACGTGGGTTCAGCTCAGCAGAGGTGGGTCATAGCAAAATGATTAAACATAAACAAAATGCTTACACAACTACCAGTGTGTTTGTTTGCTTTAACAAGTTGTTCTATCAGGGGTTTAGACAAAAATAGTGCTGCATGCTGTGATGGTGTGGATGTTTTACAATGGGCAGTGGTGATGTAAGTTCATAATCACCTTGACAATTACTGTATTTGCTATCATGACAAAAAACAAAAACAAAAAAAAACAGTGTTTTCTATTCACCTCTGACAGTAAAGCTGTGTTCCAGTACAACAAGTGGGAAAACCAATATGTT
>JAVQJX010105288.1:0-11857 GCA_036025115.1 Ambassis agassizii | reverse complement strand
AATTGTGTTAAACCATTCAGTATTTCCTTTAGTACTCTATCATTATTGCAGATTTTTGTAGTTAATTTTAATGATGGTCAACTATATCTCGCCTATCTATTAAACAATACATCTTCAGTAATTTACATAGTTATCTAAATTGTTCAAGTTGTTCATCAGGGGAAGAAAATGTCATAAAAATCAGACGGTTTAAATCAAATGTGAGGATTCAACCAGTTCAAAGGAGTTGAATGCCTTGATTCAACTCCTTTGAATGAAAATGACCTGGATGACTGAGAACCTTCTCAGACAGGATTCAACCAGGTTGCACTGCGGCCTCCTTTCCTGTGGGGGCGCTGTGGTTTTTCTCTATCAAAGTGAAACCATTGAAGTCAGCTGGTCCCTTTAACCCAACTCACATGGAACTCCTGACCGGTTCTGCCCCGCGTGGTGGCTGTTAGAGCGGTTAGACCGGGCCGAGCTGACGGCTCCAATCTCTCAACGTCTGACTTTCTTTTCCATGTGATTTTTCATTAGCTTGCTTTGAAACCTAACGGGCAGCGAGACATTGTTTACGTATTTGACAGGTGTAGCATTCATTGGTAACCACGTCGTGACAGTAAAAAAAAAAAAAAAAAAAAAAAAAGGTCATTTATCTGTCCGGGTTAATTGAAAATACTAACGGTTAGAAAACAGTTCGTTCTGGTTTGTGGAGATGTCGGAGGAACTTGAGAAATTACTCTCGCAGCTGACAGAGCCTGACAATGCAGTCATTCAGCAGGTAACAACACACGACATAGTTGAAGTTAACATAGGTTTAGGACAATTGGGAAGTTTAGCAAGAAAATAATAATAATAATAAAAAAAACAACAACGGTAACCGTTATCGAATTAAGCTAGCTCATACAGCCATGTTAACGTTTGGTTGGATAGCTAACTGTCAAATTCAGAATACTCCTGCAAACTACCCAGAATAGTTTTTACCGACAGTTGTTTAATTAAATTAGCTTAATTAACTCCAAATCATACTTCTAAGGCTGTAAACCATGTTGTTCATGTTGTGTGATTTTTATCATCTGTATATAACTCATCCCGTTTTAGGCCACAGCCCAGCTGAAGCAGGCTTTCAAAGACCCAGCCATTATACCAGCCCTGTGTGCTGTCATGAGTGGCTCCCAAAACCCTCAGGTAAGAAAATAGTTTTATACAATATGAACCATCATTTCCAGAAATAGATTCATGTGTGAAAGGGTGCCCGCGAATCTAAATTATACATAACCGCTTCTTTCACTTTCCTGCTGCCCCTTTCTGCCTCCTGATTCAGATTCGTCAGTCAGCTGCTGTCATGCTGAGGATGAGAGTGAAGAAACACTGGAAGAAGATTAGCCCAAATGACAGAGAGAGGTTGGCTGGTTACACACACCTACTGGTTATTGTTTAGCTGAAGTTGAATTAGGTGTAATTGTGATGTTTCCTTTATCATAGCCTCAAGGGAGTGGTGTTACAGGCCTTCATGCAGGAGTCAGAGTAAGCACATTTATTTGAATGAATGTTCTCACTGGTCTTAGTCAGATGACCCACTGTATGTGTCTTTTATCTGTTATCTCTGTGTGTGTACTTTACAGGCACACAGTGCAGCATTCGTTGTCCCAGCTCTGTGCAGTTATGGTTAAACATGAGACACCAGACAGCTGGCCTGCTCTGCTGCAGCTTCTCAATCAAGCCACAAAGAGTGGCAACCCTCGTGACAGACAGGTGCACTTACTGTGAAACAGTTAGGAGTCTTACATTATTGTTTCTGTCTGGCTGTTTTACCATTTTTTTTATTATATCCCTGAAATATCCACACTCTTTTGTTCAAACAGGTTGGCCTCCTCCTTCTGAACAAAGTGATAGAGTCCAATCCTGAGTCCTTCAGACATCACTACAAGCAGCTGCTGCAGCTGTTCAACAGTGTGCTGCAGGACCACAACAATCCAACAGCTTTATACTATTGTATCCTCTCCCTCACAGCTATAACTGCATTCACCGGCACTGAAGAGATGGTGAGGCAATGTTACTGTGTCCTGTCTGAACAGTGCTGTATATAGATCTCTAAGCCATTACGGATTGTACAACATTTACAGTTGCCAGTATATTACTTTGAATGAATCACAAATTAGGTTGAAGCAGTATTGCTCTAAGGCCTAAAATGTTTTAATTCAAGTGAATGTAAAAGTGACTTTTTTTTCTTACAGAATCAGATGCGTTCCATGATCCCAGGTTTGATTGTTGCTCTGAAACATCTCATCAAGGCTAATCAGGTAGGTTGTGTTCTAAAATCACTGTTGTTTATGTTGATGGGTAAGTCTAAAGGAATAGATGAACCAGGCCTGCTTAATCAACATTTGTGCCTGCATAGGACCAAGCCAGTGAGGCCATGGAGGTGTTTAATGAGCTCATTGAGAGTGAAGTGTCCATCATTGTCCCTCATGTTGCTGATGTTGTCCGCTTTTGCCTGGAGGTAGGGTCTGAATTCTGTTTTCAGCTGTGAATTTGATTTTAGTTATGAACTGAAAGTTATTGTTGAGAATGATAATGATATGTTTGGCGTAGGTGGGAAGTGACACCACATTGAGTGACTCTCTAAGAGTGAAAGCACTCTTCTGCATTGCTTCACTCATCAAGCTTAAGAGCAAGGTAAAGTCACACACCAGCTCCTATCTACATTAGGCCTACATCCATCCTTCCATTTGTACTGAGTAACAAAACAACATCTGCAGTATTTTCTGTTGGATCTTTTATTTGTAGATGATAATGGGATTTTTATGCCTTGTTTTATAGACAGTGCTGAAGCAGAAGTTACTGAACCCCATCCTGCAGGCCATTTTCCCTGTGCTGACTGCAGCTCCCCCACCTGGCAAGCAGGATCCAGAAGATGAGGAGGATGACAGTGGAGATGACACAGACAATGAAAATCCCAAACACTCTGCTGCTCAGGTGTGAAAGAACAATTCATTTCTTTGTTGTTATGCAATTTGTTTCTTTACTATTGTTTATCAACTTGTACTTTGTTGAAACCTTAACATACCTGGACATAACCTGTCTGTTTCCAGGTTATTGATACTATGGCACTCCACATGCCTCCAGAGAAGCTGTTCCAACAGCTAGTAAGTTATCTACCTGTTAACCTATTCTACTGAATGTTCACTGTGTAAGAACACAAATGCATATAGCTGCTTTCTGACAATGAATTATGTCTTGTGTAACAGATGCCACTCACTCAAGCCTGTCTTGCCAGTGACGACCCATATCAGAAGAAAGGCGGTCTTATGTGTCTTGCTGTGCTGGCTGAAGGATGTGCAGACCACATACGCACCAAGTATGCCCTCTTTTATTCTTTTGGTTGTCTTTGAGGTAAATTGACTGAAGGACATTGTAACATTGACATTCCTGTCTGTGTGTATCTTTTGTAGGATGCTGCCATCAATGCTGCAAACAGTATGTCAGAGTCTTTCTGATAGTAATCAGGTGGTGCGCAGTGCTGGCCTTTTTGCGCTTGGACAGTTTTCTGAACATTTGCAGGTGACTTGAGGCATTGCACTAAAGTCATTATGCTTGCTTTATTGATATTGTGGTGCACAATGTGATATATACTTTAGAGAGCGTGTTTGCACTAGGGACTATATGTAAGAATGAATAAAAAGTTCTACTTTGTGTGTACAGTTTCAACAGTTTCTTTAGTTTAATCATTTTCCCCTCTTCCTCATAGCCTGATGTAAGTAAGTACTGTGCAGAGTTGATGCCTTTGCTTCTGGGCTACCTTTCATCCCTGAAGGAGACCAAGGTCGGCCACATCACTAAAGCATTCTATGCCCTTGAGAACTTCATGGAAAACCTAGGTAAGTTGAAAATAATTTGCAGTGATCAACACAGAAATTTTAGTTGTAGACCATGTGACTGACTAATTGCATCCTGGTGAGGATTTTCGGAATTTCAGAACTTACCACTTTACAGTAAGAGTCACTAATATCTAGCTTTACCTTTCATTGTTGTATCTCTAAACAGGAGCTGATATTGAGCCTTACTTGCCAACTCTGATGGAGACTATGTTGTCAGCTCTCAACAACACAGAAAACCTCAAGATAAAAGAACTAGCTGTGTCTGCTATTGGTGCCATAGGTAAGGCTCTGAATATTTTTCCAGGATTCTACACATTTAAACTGTGTGACCTTATCTTTACTGACTCTGTAAAATTACACAAAGGAAGGAATCATTTCCAGTAAAGTGTCTGATACTGAAATGACCCAATCACCATTTTCTTCAGCCAATGCTGCCAAGGAGTTGTTAGTTCCCTACTTCCCTCCAGTTATTGAAAGCCTGAAAGGCTTCTTGACAACAACCACAGAGGAAATGAGGTCTCTGCAAACTCAGTCCTTAGGTACGTAAACACCTCAATATTGTCTCTAAACCTACACATTTATTTCTTAAATTAAATCTATGCAGTGACTTCCTTCTAAGGGTTTAAATGTAACAACTGCAGCTATTTTGGTTGGTTGGTTTTCTGCTCTAAAAGCCTAGGTGACATGATCAAGTGTTCTGTGACAACAATGACTCCTCTTTAAAACAGAACAGGAGGTGGAGTTACCCTCTAATGAGTAGATTACATTCCTGTTCTGTGGTGACTCTCAGATACTCTCTCTGTGCTGGCCCGTACCATTGGCAAAGATGTCTTCAGTCCTCTTGCTGCAGAGTGTGTTCAGTTGGGCCTTAATCTCACTGATACCATTGATGATCCTGACCTGAGGCGCTGCACGTATGTCCCTTAGTGTGTCATCTTTTTGGTCACTCAGTGCGCCAAACCACAACACTGTATTGACACTGCTTGAATCTCTCTGCCACTCTCTCCTCTCTCACTCCTTCAGGTACTGTCTATACTCCGCTGTATCCACAGTCAGTCCTGACTGCCTCAGTCCTCACCTCACTGCTATAACCACTGTCATGCTGATGGCCCTCAAATCCACTGAAGGCATTACAGTATGAATCACACAACATCATGAAAGTATTTATTATGTACATTATGCTTTGTTAGACTTTCCTCCGTCTGTTCTTTTTTTCTCAGGCACACCTTGAAGAGGACAAGACATTTGTCCTGCTGGATGATGACGATGATGATGACAATGAAGAAGAAAAGGATGATTATCTGGAAGATGAGCAGGATGCAGATGGCTTGGATGTTGCAGGGTAGGGCTCCCTTTATGTGTACATGTATATTTACTGTCCCCGTGAACCACAAGAGTGCTTCATTGATCTCTTTGTACATATCCCCTCTCAGGTTCAGTGTGGAAAACGCCTACATTGATGAGAAGGAAGATGCCTGTGATGCCCTGGGAGAAATTGCCTTCAACTCTGGGTAACATGGATTCTAACATAGGATCTAGTCTTTCATCTGTCTTCTGGTCTGGCACTTACTTTCAGTAATTCTGTTACTAATGTCCTTGTATCATTTCTTTAATTATGCCAATCAGTTTATTAGACAGTTGTGGCGTCACAGTGTGTAATTTGTTTCCCCTGACAGTGTTGCCTTCCAGCCCTTCCTGGAGTCCAGCTTCCAGCAGGTGTTTGAGATGAGAAATGTAAGTCATTCTGTCTGGCTGGTAGGCCAGTGTTTGACTAATGTTCTGTGAAGGGCGCTTTGTGTCGCAGCATGTTTGTATCAGGCTATGAATGAAAATGGCTGTAGGCAGAAAGGCAATTCTAGTTGCAACACATGTCCTATCATTTTTTAGGTCAGGTATGAATGTTATTTTCACAGATGGATTTTTTTGTGAAATTTAATATGATGTGCTGTGCCATTCCTTTTGAATTGTAACCACTTGTGATAGTATATTCCATAAATAATGCAATAGCATGGTTTTCAAATGTGGGACCGTCTCTCCTGTTGTGACCTCATTAACCTGTGTCCGTGTGAACATGCAACACTCCCCATTGTACTGTAACTTGATGCTTTTTGTATCCTCCCTAGTTTCCACATGAGGATGTCCGCCGGGCAGCTTTTGGGGCCATGGGTCAATTTTGTCGAGCCCAGCACAAAGTGTGGAGAGAGAATCCCACTGAGACCAACCACCAGGGTAATACAGGGAAACTGAGATGGGCAGTGTTGCTTTCTGCTGTAGCAGGAGATGTAAATTACCAAAATCAAATCATATAGCGCTGTCGTAAAGAAAAACTATAAGAATACCCCAGTGTAGCTATTTGTCTAACTGTCTATCACAGATGCTTTTACCATTCTTCGTCCTCATTCCTGTGTATCTTGTATCCCTCATGCAGCCCTGTTGAAATTACTGGACGTTGTATTTCCTTGCTTTGTGGACACTGTACGAACCGAGCCTGAGCGCCAGGTTGTAATGGGTATCCTTGAATCTATGAACAATGTCATCAAGTTCTGCAAGGAAGAGGTTTTCAGAAACCCATCCCGCCTTAAGGACGTCAGCTACATCATCCGGGATGTGCTAAAGAAAAAGGTGAGAATAGGGGTAACTAACAGACACATGCTGGCTTAATTTCAACACTTCCTTAGTTAAAGTTGCATTCTAAAAAATCCATTGTTTTTCTCTGCTTAGACTGTTTGTCAGGACAGCGGTGGTGATGAAGCTGATGATGATGACCAAGAGGTACCACTGAATAGAGCACTTTATACACTGGTGTTTAAATGAATGCATGAGTGTGTGAGAATATAGATACTGTTCTTTTCTCATAATGGAGTGCGCCGTCTGTTTCAGGCAGAGTATGATGCTATGCTCCAGGAGTTTGCTGGGGAGGGAATCCCCTTGTTGGCGTCGTCTGTTCCTGCTGACAGCTTTTCCCCTTTCCTCAACGAGCTGCTGCCTTTCATCATGAGCAAAGCTGTGAGTGTGTGCAGTAATGATGCAACTCTTCCCACTGATCATTTTCCATGGTGCAAGAAGGAAACTTGTGTAAATGAAACTACAAGCTATTTAAATGAGGCTGACTTACACAAAATGGCATAGACTGCTGGGAAATGTGATTGTTTTAGTAGGTGGAAGGATGTTTTGTTTGGCAGGCAAAGCACACTGCACTGTCAGCAGTTTTGCAGGACACCAGCGAATGATTGGTGTGTCTGGACAATCTGACAGAATTCAGTACAGAAAAAAGCTTTTTGTTGAGTGCTGAGACATGAAATTTGACAAGGTATAATGTTTTTGTCTTTTCTTGGTAGAAATCCACATGCACAGTGGCAGAACGATCCTTCGCTGTGGGTACAATTGGAGAAATCCTTCAAGCTCTCATAAATGCTCCGGGGGGGCGGGGAATGGCTGGCCGACTGTCCAATCGTTTGCTCCCTGTGCTGGTAGCTGGAGTGAAGGACAGCGACGCAGAAGTTCGTAATAACAGCGTGTTCAGCCTTGGATGCCTGGCTCAGGCAGCAGGTCCCATCGTTGTATCGTATCCTTCTGACCTGTACCGTTCTGTCTGCATTAAGTGATATGAATGCAAAATGAAATCTGGTCCTTAGCGAACTCTTTTCCAGAGACTATCCCATGATGCTGTCTGTTTTTTCCAACCTCCTCAGTAAAGAGTCAGACCTCAGGGTGATCGACAACCTGTGTGGTGCCCTCTGCAGGATGATCATGGGTAATGTGGACGCTGTCCCTCTGGAGCAGGTTTGTCTTTTACAAGAGGATTTTAGCCAAGTTGACTAATCTTAGTTTAGACAAAAATTATTTAGTTTTAATTGCAGATTGTTCAGTCAGGTGACAGGGTGTGCTTTCTCATAGGTTGTACCTGTTCTGGTGACCCGTCTTCCACTCAAAGAGGACATGGAGGAGAATAAGACCGTGTACACGTGCCTGGCAATGCTTTACACACACAGTCCTGCTCTGGTATGATAGAAAGTGCATGTATACATTTATGAGACGTTTTTTTCTCACTACGTCACGACCATCATTTTTGAATCATTTTTATTATTAAACATTGTTAATGTTAAACAGTATACTGTATTATAAAATCAAACACACTACTGTTACAGGACATGCTGAGATATCTCTCATGGCATTATGTGCATGTGGTGGACACATTTGAATGCTGATACTGAGCATAAGTTAAGAGTTTTTACAAATTCTTTTCACTTTCAGGTTGTGAACTTAATGAAGCCCATCGTTGCTGCATCCAGTCAGGTCATTGACAACAAGAATGTTGACAAAGGTAACAGGCAGCCTGTTTGTTTACATTGCACCCTTTTGAACTGATTGCTCATTGGGTGTCAGTCAATCCATGCCTGCTACTCTTTATCAGTATTCTGATATACTGACATGCTGTATTTGTCACTTCTAACTGTAAATTCCTCTCCTCATTCTTCAGAAACCCAGAGTACTTTGGTCTTACTGATGAAGAAATTTGCCCAAAACCACTGTGCTGACTTCCAAGCAGCTGTGACCTCACTTCCTGCACAGCAGCAGGCCAATCTCAGTGCTGCCATTGCCATCTCATAACCCACACTCATCCTTCCATCCTCCAGGAACAGCCAAAGAGGAAAGATGGGACAGTGTTTGTGTGTGCGACTTCAACCATTCTACTAAAGTTAATGATCACGTTCAGCAGTTCTGCCTCTGAATATTAACTTTTAATTTATTTGCTTCTGTGCATGCCACATTTTGACACATTTTATTATTTTAAGAGTTCTTGTTTAGTTTTCCTCTTGTTCCTGTTAAGTGTCACTGTCCCATGTTTCCACTGTTTGGACAGACCTCTGGCTTTTCTATCACAGTTTGAGGCAATGCTGAATCTCCTGTTACAGATGTAAGTTTCCATTCCCAGTGTAAGTCAGCAGGTTTTAACATTGGAGCCTTATTCAGAAATTCCCCCATTGCTTACCAAATGGCGCCGCTAACATTATTAAAGCACTTACTTTCTTTATCCCCTATTGATTCTCCACAATTCATCCTCACTCACTTCAGAACACTGATCTGTTTGTGCTACTATAAGACAACTGTATCCTACCACATGAATTTAACAAAGATTTTTACAAAAACAACAGTTTTGCTGCCATGCAGTTAATGTAAAGCCATTCAACCTGTACAAAGAGCAGACTTTTTGAGGCCTCTAAATAAATGCAAACTTGCATCTTGCAACAAAAAAGGGATTTGGATGGTGATGACTATTTGCTGCTCCTCAGATCTCCCGTTGAACTTGATCCTCATTAAAACCAGGCTGCTGGCCGTCCAGTGACATGGTGATCTGCGCAGGCTTCAGTCCGTTCTCCTCTAAAGCACAAACATTAAGCTGTGCATGTCATTATAAAGTATAATACAACACAAAAAAGAGAGAACATACAAAAAAATAGTTAAATTAGTTATGTTCATGGGATTTTATTTTACTACTAGAAAAAAAAGGGTATTATTGAAAAATGTCAACCAGAGTTTCTCAGTGTTGAGGTCTGGTGTTTTCTGTGGATGATGATGTAATGTTTGGGATGATCTCATTGTAGTGCCTAAGGCTGTGGCACACCACTGTGATCCACATCAGTCTGACAGCTCACCCGTTCTCTGAGAGGTCGCCGCTGAGTGGGGCGAGTCTGACATATGCAGAAATATTTCCTCCCTTATTTGTGGCTAACATAGATCAGCTGCTAAGCTTCTGGAAAAAAAACTGAGTCATCTGTAACAACAGCTTCACAGATGTTTTTTTTTTCCCCAGTATTGTTGTACCTGCAAATGTCTGTTTCCAGGGCAGAATATCCATTCCAGTGCGGCAGAAGGAGCGGTCAGTGTGAGCCTCTGTGCTGTACAGGACCTCCTGGAGCTGTTTGTCTCCGGGCTTCTGTGCTTTCACTCTCACCTAAAACATACATTTGTGTCATTTGTTGTCATTCTTTTATCCACACTCGAACAGATAAATCCTAAAGTTGTACCTCTAGGATGGTGATCTCCTTCTCCTTCAGCTTCCCTGCTTTGTTCTTTACCTGAGTCTTCTTAGTATCAACCCACACCACCCTCTCCTTCACCTCTGACCTGGACACACACTAATGTTAATTCACAAATCTCTTTAAAGATCCCTCTTACACAAACACACTCACTCTTGGATGCCCAGATCAGCCAGTGTGGTGTCCAGGAAGGGGAAGGGTTGGTTGGCCGGGTCGGGTTGCACCTGGATGGGCAGCGTCACCGACATTGGGATCTCCCTCTCCACTTCGACGCGCACCATCAGGCCGTGTGACCCGGGGAGTTCTCCGTCTGCTGAGCTGCCCTGGTCTCTATCCGCCTGTTCCACATTGGTGCACTCTCCCTCCTCCGACAAGCTTTTTGTATCGTCTGCCGCCAGCTTGACTCACTGATCTGTATCTCAGAAAACACTGTGACGTATTACGCCGTGTGTTATCTCTCTGCACCTTTTTGTCTCCTGCTCCTCTTGATTCACGGCCCGTGTAGTTGCAGATACAGGCTGGTGCACTCTCCTCCTCTCAGGGGCCGATGATTCAGAGCTCTGCCTCTTCTAATGATAAAGGCCTGCGGAAAGTGTGAGTGTGCATCTAATGCGTACGGACTTGCGCTCTGCCCTGCGTCCTGATATAAGCAGCCAGAATGAATGTGTGCTATGTGTCGCTCAGATGTTAGTTTTATTAGACTGTCAGAGGGGTGATGGACGCACGGTGGTGTTTGCACTGCCAGGTGTCTGTGTGGATTATCATTCTGCCCACAGTGAGGTCACTGTGTTTAGTTTATACTCTAAGTGGAAGAAGTGTGTAGCCTCAAGGAGGTGAAGAATTACTTAAAATGATTTGACATGATTGAATTTAAATTGGGCAAATTTGGAAACATAAAAATGCTGAGAGGTCACTCCAGGTTCAGTGTACAACAGATTTATGGCTGTATAGTGAGACGATCCCCTCCACTATATCTCGCCCTTCACTCATCACTGTTAGTGGTCTCTTATATCTGACAGCTGAGGTGAACAGGAGGTTGAAATATGGGCTTTTCACAGCTCAACCTCACATGTTCTGATTTTTTTGTACTCTAGCTGTTCACGCTTTAGGATGTAAACATGAGACACGTGTATTGTCATGCATGTTTTCCCAGGCAACAACTCGCTCTGGACTCAATATGTTAAATTCCATGTGCAGCCATTGTAAATCCTCATACCAGCTTTACTGCAGCACTGTTGAGGAACACAGATGACATAAGGCCATGACAATGTATAGAGTCAAACCAAGGCTATTTTGTTTTGTCAGATTTTATGAGCTCCTGTTTGATTTATCTCTCATCACTTTTATTATAATCAGAAATTTGAATGGCTGCCTCCCTAAGTGGCCTGTGACCCTGTTTTCCAGCAGTGCACACTCTGTTTGTAAACACTCTGAGGTCACACACTTGTAATTCCAACATGGATGTGTCAGTAGTGTAGGCAGTGGCTTTAAACAGGGAATCACTGACTGTGTGAGGCAATACTGATATTCCCTACATGGCAGAAAAAAAAAATCTAAAAAACATGTTTATTTCTATAGCAAAACATTGCGTGACAGTGGAAAGAACAGTTCCCGGCACCGCACCTTCAACCTGAATGCCATTCCTGTATGCTGATGTGAATTAGGATTTCTGCTGTCTGACTGCAGCACTGACCTCAGCTCAGGCCTCTCGGTCACAACGAGGTGCCACATGGAGGAGGTTTCGCTCTTATGTACACACACAGCAGTGCATTTAACAAGCAAACATTTCAATTGTGTGGAGTTATTGAGGCATGAGGTTACACGGGAGTATTCTGCCTGTGTGGCACAATCTGCTCCCATAGGAGGCAGGGAGTAAATCTAATGTACTTTCTGGTTACATTTCATTGACTCCTGTATATTTTCCTGCAGTAAAAGCCAAACATTACACTATATCCT
>JAVQJX010105249.1:0-16612 GCA_036025115.1 Ambassis agassizii | reverse complement strand
ATGACGCATGTTGCTTGTGTTTCCTGTGTTGTATCGCACTGTAGCGTGCAGTGCTTGCACATGGTTCATTGTCTGTCCGCTACCCTTCCTCCTTTAGCGTTTTGTGACACGGCGAAACCAAAATGCTTCCATACATCGGACTTAAAAGCTGCAGGGGCTTGTGCCATCTCTACTTGAGGGTTGTTTTAATCATCGTTCACGTGAGTCGCGCTGTGTTCGCCGCTATCAGCGTGTATGGACAGCGTGCACTCCTATTGGCTCTCTTCATCGCAAAGGATCATGGTCTATGTAGTTTACAAGGCTTTATTCCGCGGGATCCTGCTTATTCTTGTTTTTTTTTGACGGATTCCCGGCTTTTAAATATCATAACATGACCACGACGATATCGAGACACTTTTATTACCGCGATATCATCAACATTGTTACCTCCCTAGTACCCAGACATTCATCGACTGTTGAACCAGTGATACCATATTCAGCCTGAGGGTATCCATGGTAACCATAGTCTATGTGCTGCTCATGGGAAAGTTCACCCCTCCAGCTCAGGTGGAGCCAAGCCCCTACACCTGTAAAATCACACTAAAAGCTTCATCAACTACTGAGCTGACAGATTCATCACAGGCTGAAGAATCATGTAGGTAAAGCTTTGAATCACGTGGAAGCTGCAGATCAACCAACTGACACATCAACACAAACAGTTGTGAAATCGGTGTGTAAAAGGTGAATAATCCAGGGTGTGTGCGGCAGGCTGAGGCAGGAACTCACCTTGAATTTACTTTGATGATTATCTGGAATTGACTCTTTCTCTGGACAGCTTAAACAGCTACCCATGGCTTCTTCAGAGCACCATGTGACGTCTGCAGGCAGCAAGCACACAGACAGTAAGGACACAGTCAGTGATGTGACAGACCTCTGCTCACGGACACTCACCTAGATCCTGCCTCCAGTAGCCCTGCTTCCATCCTCAGAGCCTGAGGGACGCTCATGCTTTAGTGGCTCTGCACACTTCTACAGGAGCTCTGCAACACACACACACACACACACACACACACACACACACACACACACACACACACACACACACACACACACACACACACACACACACAACGTTACGTGTTGCTGTGTCAAGACGTGTTCGCTGCATCTCAGTGAATTCTGTCTGTACGGGTCAATAAGTAAAGTTACTCTGTCTGCACTGTCAGGTTTTGTTCACCATGAACACTTAACTACATTGATTACATTAGTTTAGTTAAACGTGCAAATGATTCAACTTACATGTATACATACATATATCTCTATAGAATGAAACAAAATACAATCCATCAAATTTCCCCAAAGTCCAGACAAATGATGAACGTATTGATGAATCTGTGAAACATCTGAGCAGCAGTTTGTTGTGGAAAGCCTCTGGAAGCTCCTGAGAGCCGGAGCTGTTCTGCCCTCACTCACATCACAGGAGGACGTGAAAGCTCTGCATCTGCTCTCCCGATGCGGCGTGTGTGGCGTCTAACGCAGACACACACTTCACTTCCTGCTGAGCTCAGCGCACTTTGACAAACCACGTCCAAAACTTTCAGAAGTTTTCAGCGGGCAGAGAAACTTCCCCCTCTGCGCCCTGATGTTGACATAATGGCAGCTAGTTAGCAGCTAGTTAGCAGCTAGCTGCGCTCACATCAATAAGCTAACAGATTGGGGCTGCTTAGCTCCGAGGCTACAGCCGCGTTCCGGCCTGCGCGGCTCTCACACGGAGTCACTCACCGGCTTCGTCGGCGTGTCGAGACGAACCATCCAAACTTTGCAGCATCCACGCAGCGGAGAAGGAGCTCGGTGTGTCCGTGAGCGGCGCAGAGAAGCGACGAGCCAGCAGCGTCAGCCGCCGCTACAGCAGCACAGCCTCCATCTTTCCTCTGCGCTGCCGGAGCGCCAAAAAAACAATCACAACTTCTTTGAAACGCCGCTAACGCTCCCGTTCGCGCGAATCACACAACGGAAAACGGCTCGAGTCCATCGGCGGCGCGCGGTGCTTCCCTGCGGGCTTCTGGTCTCCGTCCAAAAGCACTTTTTCTGGCTGAAAACCAGGTTTTTGCGCTGCGGCCTCAATCACTGCAACTCGGCCAAACTTCCGACACTTCAGCAGCCTCCAATGTGCGGGAGCCCCGCGGCACGGCGCATGCGCGGGGCGCGCGGTTTGGGACAGCCGGGGCCTCTCCCCGCGAGCCAGAAGAAGAGAAGGCGCATCGGTAACACAACAGTAACACAACAACACAAACAACAACACAACAGACAACACAATAGTAACACAACAGACAACACAACAGTAACACAACAGTGACACAACAACACAACAGTGACACAACAGACAACACAACAGTAACACAACAGACAACAACACAACAGTAACACAACAGTGACACAGACAAAAGACATGGCAGCAGCAGGAACACAGCAGAGACAGAGACCTGAACACTCATTCGTCAGAAAACAGCCTCACAAAGTCCTAAAAAGAACCCAGAGTCTGTCTGGAGAGGAAAACTACTGCTGCTCTGTTTCATACAGTCATACTGTTCAACTGGCTGCCATGCTGCATGTGTAACTGATCTATACATAGTATATCTATATTCTCTTCTCAGATAGTAAACAGGTTGTTATTATTATCAGCAGTTTTACTGCATACTGTGTGTGTGTGTGTTGCTCAATGTCTGGATAATAATAATAATAATAATAATAATAATAATAATAAATCAGGAGTTCAGAATCAGGTATTTGTGTTTAATGAGCTGCTCACACAGTTACAGAGAAGGACACACACTCTGTCAGACCTGATCAGCTGAGGCTGTGCTGCAGCTTCTCCTGACTGAGCTGTGCAGTATAATGATAAGTTAAAGGAGCCTTTATATGCTTTCACACGTTAAATTATTTTGAAGTTTCTCTGTGAAGTCTCATATTAAACACCGATACAAAAATAAAGGGCTATGTTTCAGCAGTCAGCCATCTGGAGTGCAGTATCTCTGTGGGAGAGGAGGATGAGTCTAAGCAGCAGGTCTACTGGCAGTTATTGATCAGCTGTGACTGACGGTCCACTTACCTCTGAGTTCACGTCCTCTGGTGGAGGACGTTCTCCTGCTCGCTGCGCAGCTTCCGCGCTCTCAGGACGTCCCGGACACACTGATGCAGGTACAAGTACTGACCCTGATGGAGAGGAGGCACAGCTTAGCGTGGGTTTCAGGCAGAGAGCTGGTTTCACTGAGCCGCTCTCACCTCAGTCTGCACCATGTGTGATCGGTGGAGTCGCAGGTCAAAGACGCCGCCGTAGATGTCCACGGAGTCTTTGGTGTCCAGCTGCTGCAGCACTCGATCCAGGACGATGAAAGTTCCTGTGCGGCCCACACCGGCACTGATACACACACCACACGCTGTGTTTCAGACACTGTGTTTCTGCAGAGGGAGCTTCAGGTAGCACAGGCAGCAGCAGGTCTACCTACCTGCAGTGGACCACAGTGGGTCCGGAACCAGGAGTTCTGTTGACATAGTCCCGGACAGTTCGGACAAACTGAATGAGGGACTGAGTGGTGTCTGGGACTCCGTGATCAGGCCACACTGTGTAGTGAAACTGCCGAACCAGACGGCTGAAGACGCACTGTTCCTCCTGAAACACACAGCTTTGGTTCATGAAAGCAGCTCAGCAATGAAGGTGACAGCTGACGGGCGGTGGACGTACACTGCAGATGTTGAACTCCCGGATGGTCCACTCGGGGAGAACAGACTCCGACACCATCTGGACGATCAGATCTCCATAGTACAGAGGATCCTGATCGAACGGCCAGTAGTGATCACACTTCACCTGGACAGAAGAGGAGGACACCAAGGCACGACAGCGTCTTACTGAGGAGGTTCAGGAACTCTTTCAGGTTCATGTGTCGTACTCACCCGTCCTTTCTCCACACACTGAGTCACCATCACCACGTTATGGACGTTCTGCTCCCAGACCATCTTCCAGAAATCGTCTTTTGTTCCTGGCAGAGGGCCCTGCGTGGCAATGTACTCCCGCCTGAAGTTATTACCCTGAGAACACACAGAGCAGTCAAAGCTGCAGAATGCTAAATAACATTATATCAGTCATGGTGCAGAGCCTGTACTGGTCTCACTGGGATGTAGCTGGCATTGATGTAGTCGGAGCAGGGATCATCATCGATGCAGGACAACTTAACCCTGGTGGAGTCGTCTAACAGAGAAAAGACAGTGAGACACGTGCAGACGAAGCCCTGCGCCTCGCCCCGCTCAGGTCACTTACAGGGCAGGATGTTGTTGTATCGGTTCTTCCCGCGGTTCTCCAGCAGCAGAGCCGAGTCCAGGGGCTGGTTACGGCCGACGTCCTTCAGATCCTGTTGGAAAGAAAACGGTCAACACGGACCAACGCGCTGAGCTGCTGATTGTCCGCTGACCCCTGACCTCATACTCCTCCGACAGCAGGTAGTTGGAGTCGGCCTGCAGTTTGCTGTAGTGACACTCAAAGTTTGTGATCCTGATGGGACTGAAGGACACACACAAAAATATGAACACAAAGCATAGTGTGAAACATTAGATGCAAAAACAGGAGTCTGGAGTTCCTACCTGGATATTCTCCGGCCGCTGAGACACAAAAGAGACGTGAACAGTTTTGTATAAGTTATGTATAAAACACACAGGGTGCAAACTCATCAGTTAGGCTAAAACAGTTGTTATGAACATTGTTCATTGATTGTTACCCTCTGACTCCGTGCTGGACCGCCGCTGGAGCTCTCTCTCTCCTCACAGTCATTCTGACCACAGGCCCCTCCTCCACCCTGAAACGATATCAACAGCTCTAACTCATGCTAAGCTAAGCTAGCAGGTGCCCTCTGTCACACAGGTGTGCGTGCAGATACTCACACTTTTCTTGCCCTGTGCCTGCAGGCAAGCAAAGCGGCGATTCCCACCATCATGGTGATGAGAAAGAGTCCGGCGCTGATGCCTTCAATGACGCCGCTCAGAGGTTCTGCAGGAGGAAACACAAGTACAGGCTTCCTTTATGTACTTTCTGTGTGAGCTCGTCTGTAACTGTGTGTCCTCACCGGCCGCTGTGCTGATGGGTAAGGAGAGGAATGTGTCGGTGAACAGAGGGGAAGAGTCCACTGTGTCCTCGTCAAACAGCTGAGTGAAAGCTCGGATGCTGAGTCTGAAAGATACAAGTGTGTGGATTTCAGCTGTTTCTTAGCACAGCATCAGAAAAAAAATCAAGAATCTCTCTTGGCTTAAGGCACACAGTAAGACGCATTGTGTGAAAGAGGCACACATAAAACACACATATATAAAGAAGGAACATATACTTTTAATACTCTCATATATTCTCCCTCACCTGTAGGCGGTTTTAGGCTTCAGCGGTCCATCACAAAAGCCTTTCGGGTCTCTTATAGACTTGGGGTCTCCGTGGTCACACGAGCCCCCCAGTGGTTCCATTCCGGTGCCCAGGCTGATGTCAAAGCTGCTGCCACTGCCGTCATGGTCCTCAGTGCAGCGACTTGGGAAGAAGCTGGTCTGGTAAGACCTGATGGAGCTATTGGTCCTATAGTCCAGGTAGGAGGGCAAAGGGTGGAGCTGCTCCGGCTGCACATTATCACCAGCTGCAGACACATTTTAGGATGGAAACCATAAAACCGATTAAAGCTTGGTGTTCCCACCAGACCTCCTGAAACGTGAACACATTTCACACGATTCTGATAGTTTATCACTATGGTTACAGTATGTTGGGTAGTATGAGGCATCCATGAGGATCTGATCAACTATCAGCCTCCTGCTGACTCTGCTCTGTGCGGCGCTGACAGACACCAGCTCTGCTCACCTTCAGACTCTGTCACCACCACAGTGAAGAACCTGACGGCCCCATTAACGTCACTGAACCAGCTGCAGTTAAAGCGGAAGGAGATGGAGGAAGTGGTGACCATGGCAGACTTTTCACTGACACGAGTACTGAGAGGGGGCTGAGGGGGACCTGTAGGAGCCACAACAACATGAGATTAACCTCCACCCTCTCAGACAGGATGCCGTTGCTTTCACCCTCCCTTAGTGTGTTAGGAGCACCCCTCCTTACGGTCAATCATGGTGACAACGCGGTCCTGAGCCTCCTCGCTGGTGGCCCTGTCAGAGATGGCCTTCACAGACACAGTGTAGCGTTTGTGCGGCTCTAGCTGGGTGATGATATAGCTGGTGGAGTTCCGGTCCGTGCGTCGAGAGTAGACCAGGGTCTGGGAGTCCTGGTGGAGACACTCGATGGTGTAGGAGTCGTAGTCGGACACTGGGGGGGCCCAAGAGCAGGAAATGGTGGTGGAAGTCTGAGGGCGACAGTGGAGGCTGTGTACGCGCTCTGGTTCTGGAACAGGGTGTTCAGAGATCACTCCGTCACTATCATCAGCTGCTGTTTTATTTTATTAATAACATATTCATGTTTGAGGAGTATGACTGAACGAGGAGGAACTGCTGCCACCTACTGGTGCGGATGCTGTTGTGGATGGCTGTGCTGTAGGCGGGAGTGGCCCCGGGTTCCGTGGCACCGCTCACAGTGCGGAGGCTGAAGGTGTACAGCCGTCCGGGGAACATCCCTCTCAGGATGCGACTGCCGGACGTTCGACTGTGGTACGGGTTGATGACAGACAGCTGGTCCTGAGGAGTCCACTGCAGATCAAAGTCGTCATAGTCAGAGTCCACGGGGGTCGTCCAGGTGATCTCCAGTGATGTGTTGGTGACACCCCCAAACAGGAAAGACATTGGAGGTCTGGGGGCTGAAGAGGGACATTATGTTATGTTGGTATTTATCATTGTTATTTTGTATCTGTGAATAGCTGCAGATGGACTGTATGTGTTTCTGTGATCCTGTTTGATGAGCTGCACAGTCATGGTGTGGTGGTCGGGCTCACCAGTCCGGCCAAAAGTGCTGGCTGTGTTGCTGAGCTCTCCGCTCAGGCTCAGTACCTGGGCTCGATACAGCCGGCCTGGTACGAGGCCTGAGAAGACAAACTTTGTGACCTCTGACCCCAGCCGCTGCTCGGCTTGTTGAGAGCCGTCCGGGTTGTAGATAGAGAGCAGGTACCCACTCAGATCACCCCCACCGCTCTGCCAGCTCACCCACAGAGCGTCAGACTGGTTTCCACTATGAGCCTTCAGAGATGCCACAGCTGCTGGGACTGAGCAGGAACACATTCACTGCCATATTTAATATGTCTTCAAATGACCATGTACAGAACCACCAGGCAACTGGCTTTTCTCACCTGTCCTGGCCCAGATAGCAGTCTGGTTGGCCTGGTCTCCGCTGCGGATCAGGACTACCATCCTGTACTGAGCACCAGGTCTCAAACCCTGGAAGGAGCACTGCTGGCTGCTGGACAGGATGTGGCGTCTCTCCTGCAGTGAGTCATTGCTTTTGTACAGGAAGACCTCATAGTGCTGAAATTCACCCTCTGGTGGAGACCAGTGGAAGGACAGGCTCCTGGTGGTGTTGGCTTTAACAGACAGGTTGGTGACCGCAGCAGGTCCTGTCAGAAAGAAGACATGAGGGTCCAGAGCTTACATCTTCATTTATTCAGTGAGAATCAGTATAAGGAAGTCTTACGTGTCCGCGCCTCAGTGCTGACTCCGAGGCTGTGGACCCCGCCACTGGTCGTCTGGACCAGAACTCTGTACTTCTTTCCAGCGGTGAGGGTATCAAACCTGTACCAGGTGTGTCCAATGGGCTGAGAGGAGTTTGTCACCAGGCTGCCTCTTTCATCCAGAACCTGCAGGACATAACCATCTGCCACACCCAGGGCCTCCTGCCAGCTCACCTGGAGGCTGCAGGTGGTGATGAGGGGGTCCACCTGGAGTCCTGTCACTGCTGAGGGCACTGAAGAACACACATCATCTCCTCAGGAACAACCAGCAGCAGTCACACAATGAACATTCACTGGACATGTGTGACAAAAAGGAAAACTGATCAGAGATCAGAGGGTTTGTACCACAGTATAGATCATATTCTGACCTGTGCGTCCCGAAGCTGTGCTGTTGTTGACCAGCTCCCCACTCACAGACTGAACCATCACGCCGTACATCTGCCCAGGCTGCAGTGAACCAAAGGTCACCTCATTCTGGTGTTTGAGGACACGTCGGACATTCAGCTGTCGGCTGGCCCTGTACAGAAACACTGAGTATCCATCCACGTCGCCCTGTCCAGGAGTCCAGCTCACCACCAGGCTGCTGCTGTCTCCATTGTTGCTGACATGGATGTTCTTCACTTTACTTGGAGCTGGAGAGGCAGGAGGAAGACGATTAAAGAGGCAGCAGTAAAATTCAGACTGTGGCAGCTGGAGGATGTGCCTGACCTGTGCGGCCCTCGATGAACCGGGCCTTCTGGTAAGGACCACTAAAGGTAGAAACTAGGATCTTGTAGAGGCGTCCTGGTGTGAGTGATGACAGGATACACTCTCCAACACCACTGCCCAGAGTGATGGGAGGAAACACCTTCATGTCACTGAACAGCAGCTGCACCTCGTAGTGATCCAAGTCCCCTGGAGCAGGAAGCCATGTCACCCGCAGGTCTTCAGTTCCCTGCTCAGTTAGTACCAGGGATCTGACGGCTGCCGGTACTGAGGACCAAACAGGAAGTGGTTAGTTTGTCAGAAATCTGATAGTGTTGGTGTTCTGAGAGGTCGAGACCACTCACAGGTCCTGCCATGGGTGGAGGCACTAGTTTCGTATTTGCCGCTCCAGGTGTGGACCAGCACTGTGTAAAGTCTTCCAGGCACCAGGCCGTTGAACACACACTCACTCTGCATCTTCAGCACCGTCTGGTTCTGCACAAATATGTTGTTATGTTTGATGAACACCCGGTACATGTCCACGTCTCCAGCGGCATGGCGCCAGTACACCTTCAGGTAGTCATCACGGGCGGCGTGGGTCGCTGTGGGGCTCTGAACCTTTGATGGCTCTGAAGATGAGAAGATCAAACATGTTCATGTTCCGGGCCAACATGGAAACCTGCACATGCTCAGTCAGTAGATACAGATGAAATGCATGTGTGTACGGTCGTCCCGTGTACACACACAGGGAGCGGTGCACTCACGCGTCCTCTCCTGGATGAAGGTGTCATTTTGGAAGTTCCCGCTGCAGGATGTGATGGAGATGTTGTAAAGCCGTCCAGGCACCAGAGAGTCAAACACACACCCGGGGCTGGACTTAGAGACAACCAGCATGTGCAGCGTCCTCTCCTGGTCCCTCAGGGTCACCAAGTAACTATCCACTTCACCTGCAGCCTGACGCCACGACACAGTGAGGAAGTCTGTTCGGCCATTGTTACTGACTCTCACGTCACCCACGGCGGCTGGCACTGGGGGGGGAGGAGGTTAAGAAGTCAGAGGAACAGCTGATCACAGAGACGCCTTCGCTGCAACACTGCATTATTTATCTTTTCTGGCTAACATCATACAGGATGAGGCATCTTGCTGTGACAGGAGGCAGACACCATATCATTATTATTATTGAATATTTTACAGCGTCGTCTGTTTATAACACGAAAGGTTTGTTCTGAAACAGTCGGACCGATGTCTTCTTACAGAAACAAATGTGAAGCATGAGGTTTGTTCAGATTGTTTTCTTCACTGATCTTTGAAAGGGAGTTACACAGAGTTTCTCAGAAACAATGAAGGTCGATCTGACAGGAAGACAACTTCCTCAGTCTCAGCGACACTTCCTGAAAATTCCACACGAATTCCTGCTTTTCAATAATATCCTGCTTTTAGTTCACACACACATAGATGCACATACAACACAATGTGTGGTCTTACCGGTGCGTCCCTCTGCCACAGTCTGTCTGGAGGTGTGTCCGGCTCTGACTGTGGTTACCACCACCCGGTACAGCGCTCCAGGTCTCAGAGCCTGGAAACTGATGCTGTTGGTGCCGGCCATCACGCTCTCGTTCTTGATGACACTGCTGTCGTGGACCAGAAGGACCTGGTAAGAGTCCAGATCTCCAGACGCCGGCTCCCACTGTGCCTGCAGGCTGTCGGTGCTGCCCACATTAGAGATGTGCAGCCCGTGAACCTGAGCCGGACCTGCGAGTATAGAAGGATTACAGCTGAAGCATCAATCAAAGAAAACATTGTAGTTTTAGTTATTGGTCACACGTACTGGTCCATGCTGACACTGAGGCAGAGCGGCTCATTGTGCCGCTGTTAGTTGTTACGGTAACAGTGTACCGGTGTCCTGACATGAGGTTGTTGAAGGTGCAGTCTCTGGCCTCCCAGCCAAGGACTCTCTCAGCTACAGCGGTGCCGGTGTCCGCTCGCCTGAGGAGCACCGTGAAGGTGTCCCACTGTCCAGACGGCCTACTCCAAAGGACACTCAGAGACGTCTCATCCGCCTGACGGACGAGTAGCTGCTGCGCAGGCTGTGGTGCTGCAGGGAGACGAAAAAAAGACTGAATGATTTTTAAGGATCAGCGTGTTGTAAAGTTAAGACTAAAAGTAGAGCTGCTGACTGACCGAGCCGCCCGCTGCAGGGGGCAGCGTTACGCAGAGAGCTGCTGTGAACCGTGAGCTCAGCGCTGTACAGCCGTCCTGGCACCAGGCCCAGTTTGGTTATGGAGAAGGCATGCTGGGTGCTCTGCTTACTGATGGTCTCATTCACCAAAACCACAGACCCATTCCACAGCCGCACACTGTAGTTCTCCCAGTCACCCCTGGGGGGCGACCAGCTGAGTCGCATCATTCTGTCATCACTGTACATAGAAAGATCCGACACCCGGTCCGGCACTGAAACACCACGGCACAGCGGGGGGCCATTAATTCACTTCGGCTCAATTCAATTTAATTTCTATAGCATACACTTTATATTTACAATAAGACATTTTCTGGTGCTTTAAAGAAACCCAGCAGTTCAACAACGTCAGTCTACAGGATGCAGCTCGTACCTGTCCGCCCCGCGGTCCGGCTCTCTGAGCTCTGCCCTCCAGCTGTGGAGGCGACCGAGAGCTCGTAGCTGCGTCCCGGGGTCAGACCCTTGAACACCATCTGGGTGACGTTGGGGGACAGGCGGTGCTGCTGAGGCAGTGACCCAGGAGTCTGTAGGGTGAGCAGATAGAAGTCCACCCCCCCTTCAGGTGAGAGCCAGGAGGCCCACAGACTGTCTGAACTGCCGTTGTTGTTGAGCGTCAGGTGGGAGACGGCTGCAGGGACTGAAAGACGAGAGACTCCTTCAGTTACTGTTTCGAGGTTAGACGGACAGTCTGAGGTGTAGGTGAGGAAGCTGATGGAGGAGCAGTGAAATGTCTTCAAGCGAGTCATGTGACTCTGATGCTGCTTCAAGCCTACCTGTGACGGCCTGCATAGAGACAGAGCTCTGCAGGTGGAACGCCTCCGTCACCACAGTCACTGTGTACAGGGTCCCAGGCTGCAGAGCGGTCAACTCAGCCGAGATGGTGGTGCTCTTCAGTGTGATGTTCTTCAGCAGAATCCCATACTGATCTGTCAGTAGAACCTTCAAGTTCTCCACCCGACCCGGGCCAACCTGCCAAAGCACCCTGAGGTGGTTGGAGGATGAGGACTCCACCTGTAGGCTATCCACTGGGGAAGGAGCTGCAGGAGGAGCAGAACCCAGCAAAGGTCACATCAAGTCTACTTTCTGTCTGTAAACATTAAACCTATTGATGCGACAAAAGCAGACTACAGGAGTCTGATCAGTCAAACCTCACCTGTCGCTATGCAGGTGTGCACAGGCGCGGCGCTCTTGTTCCCAGATGAAGCCACCACGCTGATGTTGTACAGAGTCCCAGGCAGCAGGGAGCTGAACTCTGACTGTGGAGGCTCTGAGCCCAGGACTCTGATGCTGCGGGAGGATCCAGAACTGGTGTCGTCCAGAGTCACGTCATACCAGTCCACATGACCAGCAGAGTGGGCCCAGAACACCTGGAGCCCAGAGGACCGACTGTGAACTGCAGACAGACTCTTATACTGAGCTGAGCCCGGGTCCAGATGGACGTCCAGAGAGGTTGGACCGACTGGATCTGAGACAGGACAGAAAGGGACATTATGTGATTCCTTAGTCAGGTGGACAGAGGTACAGATCCACACACACTCAGTAATGCAGAAAGGGATCGTTCTCAACAAGAGACTAACTGTCTGCTGGTCTCAGCTCAGTTTCAGTGAACCCTGCAGCTCTCAGACAGAACCTCGTGGTGGGTTTTTACCTGTGCGCACTGACCCGCTGCTCCTCTCGCCGTCTTTAGAAATCACTGCGAACTGGTACAGTGTTCCGGGTTCCAGACCCATCATGTGACAAACGACGGCTCTGCTCTCTCCAGGCGGCTCGCAGCGCGAGGACACACTCGTCAGCAGGGTCAAATGACAGGACAGGCCAGCCGAGGTCAAGGTCACCACTGCTGAGTGTGAGCTGGAGATGACCTCTGTCACCTCTGCGGAGCACGGGGGACCCGCGGAGGTCTGGACCTGGAGTTACCGCAGAAAACAGGGCTAATCAATTATTAGTGGCAAGTATCTGAGTAACCTGAGACATGCAGGTCAGCCTGCCTGAAACTAACCAGCCACAGACGCACAGTGATGTGAGGGCTCATAGAATAATCAGATCAGCAGATACCCTGTGGTGCAGCGTAGCATCGTGTCAGCTCACTCAGTACAGCACCTGTGTGCTTCCATGCTGGCTCACATAAGGCTCCTCTGACCGTTCCCATGACGACCGCTCTGCAGTTTGGACCTGCAGCATCTCGTCACAGCTGTGGCTGAAACCGTCCTGTTTCTCCTGCATCTTCAGGCTCTTTTCTGTCTGACGGCCATCGACCTCTAAACCCTTACTGAGTGCAGCTCTGCACAGAGCCGCACCACACCCAGCCTTCCTTCCTGCCCACCCTGCAGCCATAAGCTGAACTTCCTCACTGCATTGAGGAGGCTCCAAATGCAGCTCACAACAGAAGAAGTTATTTTGCCTTCAGTTCAGTTTTGCTTACATGAGGATCAACATTAAAGCTACAGCTGGAGAAGACTTGGATAACTGCTCTGCCCTGTCAGAGACAAACTAATCATCAGCAGGTTAAACACACAGCCCTGCTTCCAGCCTCTTTCTGCTCCTGCAGGGAGCTGCTGCATTAAACATTTAGCTTTTATTTAGACCGTTCTGTCTTTAAGAACACACGATGATGTATTAGTGTAATTAGTGTAATGTAATCAGATTCACTCACGGCGGTGGAGCTGCTCATCGGGGTTGTCGTGGTGGTGGAAACGGTCCTGATGGTGGTCATCGTGGTGGAGGTTGTTGAAAGGATTTTTGTGATGGCCACTGTGGTGGAGGGAGGCGTGGTTTCTAAGGGTGTATCATGGCGGCTGGTGGCAGTGATGGGTGGTGTCACAGCAGAGGAAGGTGTTGGAGTGGAGGTGGTTGCTGTCTCCTCAGCTGGAGTGTCTGGGTGAGGTGTGGAGTCTGGGGGAGTTTGGGAGTGGAGGGTGGAGTGTTCAGTTGTGGGTGGAGGTCGAGTTTGAGTGGTGACTCTCACTGTGGGCGGGGTTTGAGTGTGCAGGGTGGAGCCTTCATTTGTGGGTGTAGTTTGGGTGAGGTGTGAGGTGGGGCCTGTGTCTGTCGCTGCAGTGTGGGTGCTGGGGGTTGGGCGTTCGGCTGTGGGTGGAGTTTGTGTGGATGGAGGACTTTCCAGGTGTGTTGCTGTGGGATGATGGGTGGAGGCAGGTGAGGGGGGGTCAGGAGCTGAATGTGCCTCAGATGTGACAGTAGAGAGCATCATGGCTCCAGTTCCGGCGGTCTGGTTTGTCCGGTTCTGGTCCCGGTCGGTGAGCGTGGTGTGCGGGTGTGACGATGTGTGGGACAGTGTGGGCAGCACCGACGCCGTCTCTCTTCTGAAGCCCAGGGCTCCTCTTGCTGCGGTGCTCTCCTCTGATTTGGCCTGATTTTGGCTGGATGAGAAAACATGGCTGCCCGAGTCTGTGGTTGGAGGTCTGATGACTGAAGCTCCGTCAGTGGAGGCGCTTCTGTTTTTTTTGTCTGTGTCCGGCTCGGGTCTGATGGTCGTAGCAGAGCTGCTGATGGTGTCAGTGGTGATGGAGAGGCCTGGAGTTTCATGTGTGGAGGAGTTAAATATTGAGGAGGGAGACATGTCTGAAAATAAAGGAGGAGAAGAAGAAGAGCTGTGTTTAAAGGGACAGTTCACTCCAACAACAAAACCACCATTTCAGCTGCCAGGTGTGGAGTCACATTATTTCTACACAGTTTATGTGTGTTACATTTACTTTCAGCCGTACAGTGTGTGTGTGTGTGTGTGTGTGTGTTTAGAGTGAATTGTTCTTTAAAAATCACCACACCAGTAAGTCAGTCAGCAGGACAATGAAGCATAACATCCACACACACACACACACACACACACACACACACACACACACACATTCAAACTTAAGTGTCCGTCTGTCTCAGCTCAGACTGGAGCCTCAGCTGATCACACAGAAGCTCAGAGTACTTACAGGCAGAGCTGGGCCTGAGGAGCAGAAACAGAACCAGGACCAGGGCGTCCATGTCCGTCTCCAGGCGTCCTCGAGCTTCAGGGGAGCAGGACTCAAGTGAGGAATGGAAGTGCGTCTTTGTGGGAGGAAAAAGTCAGCGAGCAGCACTTCCTGCTATTCAATTGTTGTGGAGCGTTCACGGTGAAGGAATCCTGGTGTGGAAACAGTCGTCGGAAATACCAGAGCACATCACAACGTAACAACCAGAAAGCAATCAGAACCAGAACCTATAAAAGCTGTTTACACGGAGCCTCATCCTCTGTATGTACTGCACTGTTCCTTTAGTCAGACAGGTTGCCCCCCCCCTGACATCCTGAGGAAGAGGAGGATGATGCCGTCCTCCACCCTGTACATCCTGCCAGCAGCCGTCCCCTCTGACCACCATGTGTTTTTCCTCTTTTGTGACTCTAAAAAGCTGCTGATACGTCTCAGCGTGTCACTCTGAACTCAGATCAGCGTTTCACCGCCTCACCTCCTCATCTGTCCTCTCAGGGGTCAGAGGTCAGGGTTTGGGCCCAGTCCAACGCCCATTGACCTTGATTGCCTGAGGAAGCTTCTAATTGTAAAGGAAGAGGAAGCTTCTTGAACAAAATGTCTGACTGCAATGAAAGATGAGGAGGAAAAGCTTTCTGACTGAACGCGCTGTCCTTGCTCTGCTTGCCAGACTGGAGGCGGTCCCTGTGGTCCAGAACCGGCTCAAACAGTCCTGTTTGACCTGTGTGTGTGTGTGTGTGGGGGGGGGGGTTAGGGTTAGGGTTAGGGGGGGGGGGGTGATCAGAGACCTCCAGCTGCACAGCAACATTATGGAGGTGAAAGAAAGTGCTCCGTTTAATTAAACACTGATCTGATCACAGATCAATATCTGAATAAAAATTTATTTTGAGGATATTTCAGCTGATAATGAACATAAAACGCACAAACTGTTCCATTCATTAGTTTTTATTTCTTCTATCAACATATAAATATAGTAACTTTAAAAAAAAACTCCATATATGGGCTGCTTCCAGTCTCGCGACATCTCGCGACATCTCGCGGTAGTTGGTGAGAGCAGAGCAGCTAGCAGCGAGCTAACAGTAACGGAACCGGAACCGGAGCCGCAGAAGAGCCGCGGCTCCGCGCTCAGTTTACCGGCAACAGCTGCTGCTTCGACACTTTGTGCGGTCATTTCAACATGGAGCTAAACGCAGAGCGCCGAAGCCCCACGGAGGACGGGGAGCTGGAGGACGGAGAGATCTGCGACGATGAAGCCGAGGAGAGTGTGCCGCAGCGGGTGGAAAGCGGCAGGCCCCGCGGAGGCGCTGCTGCGCGGCCGCGGAAACAACGACAACTGGCCCACAAGAGGCCTCCGCAGCCCGGCCACCAGCCGCCGGAGTTTTGCCTCTCGATGCCGTACAGCCTCGGACCTCACGACCGCGGCCCCTTCCCTCCGGGCCACAGGCCGCAGTGCGGGCCGAGCGGGCCCGACCGGCCGCCCTCCGCGCCGCCGCTCGGGCCGCACTGCGCGCCCAGCCCGCGGTCCAGCTTCTGGGAGCGCAGCCACGGCGCGCTGGGCAGGTTCAGACAGCGGGGCCTGCCGAACGGGGGGCGCGGGGCCTGGAGCCGCGGCGGCCGGGCAGGTCGTTACGGGCCCGGAGAGAGTCACGGCTCCCCCGCGAGGAAACGTATCCTTTGATGGTGATCAGAGCCTCTGATTTAATTATGGAATGAGGGAGACAGATCAGACTTATCGATCACAGCATGACACGTGATCAGGAAGTTGGAGCGATGATTTGAACATTGAAGGCTGTGTGAGTGTGTGTGTCTGTCTGTCTGTCTGTGTGTGTGTGTGTGTGTGTGTGTGTCTGTCTGTGTGTGTGTGTGTGTGTGAGTGTGTGTGTCTGTCTGTCTGTCTGTGTGTGTGTGTGTGTGTCTGTGTGTGTGTGTGTGTGTGTCTGTGTGTGTGTGTGTGTCTCTGTGTTTGGGTGTGTGTGTGTCTCTGTGTGTGTGTGTGTGTCTGTCTGTGTGTCTGTCTGTGTGTGTGTGTGTGTGTGTGTGTGCCTCTGTGTCTGGTGTCT
>JAVQJX010105214.1:0-10610 GCA_036025115.1 Ambassis agassizii | reverse complement strand
ATCAGTGAGTTGTACCTGTGCTAACTGCCTCCCTCTAACTGCCACGTTTGATCTAACACAATCTGTATCTGACTTGTATTTTAAATGATGCCAGTTTTTTTATGGAGGGCGTGTGGTGTACTTGTAGCTTCTGGAAAACTAACTTATTAACTATTTTTTGTTTGTTTGACATCTTTTTTTTGAAGGGACAGAAATGGGGAGTCTGGGCAGCAGATTCCAGTCTCCCGCTCAGGGACCAGAAGAAGTTGTTGAGGGCACAAGTAGTGGCCACAAACATGGCTGTGAGTGTAAGAAGAGGAAACGACATGCTCAATGCGACTGTGAAACTGAGCAAGAGGAGGACGATGCCATACTGGATACACCACGCAGGCAAGGATCATCATCAATCATTTCATGGTCAGATATGTTTCAGTCAGCAGTGTTTTCACTCAGTTTTCTTTTGTGTTTTTCCTGAGCAGGAAGAAACTGAAAAGCACATCAAGATACATTTATCAGACTTTGTTTCTAAATGGGGAAAACAGCGACATTCGCATTTGTGCTCTGGGTCAAGAGTGGAACCTCCACAAAGTTTACCTGTGTCAGGTAAAGAAGACACAAAAAAATGCATTACTGCGTGCGAGTTAATGTTGATTCCTCGTGTAATCTGTTTCCTTTTGTTGACCCTTTTTCTTTCATTTCACAGTCTGGCTATTTCTCCAGTATGTTCAGCGGCTCTTGGAAGGAGTCCAACATGATGGAAATTTATTTGGAGATCCCAGATCAGAACATTGACACTGAAGGTGAGAGTCATAGATTACATGTTTTTTTTTCTTAATACTCACAGTTTTACTGATATCTCTTTATTGCTTGATGTTTGTGCAGCTCTCCAAGTTGTATTTGGATCCCTGTACCGCGACGACGTTCTGATCAAGCCTAGCAGAGTCGTCAGCATTCTTGCTGCTGCTTGTATGCTACAGCTGGTCAGTACTTAAAAAAACAAAAAAGTCTGCTGTCTGTAATGGCTATTCAAATGTTTAGAAATTCAGTCATATGATACAAAACCTAATCAGTAAGTAATAAGTCTTGTGGTTTGGCAGGATGGCTTGATCCAGCAGTGTGGCGAAACCATGAAGGAGAATATCAGTGCAAAGACTGTGTGTGGATATTATGCCTGTGCTACCATCTACGGCCTGGTTTCAGTCACTAAAAAGTCAGATATGAGATGTATTTTTAATCATTTCATTATTTTAACCATAATATACATGTCTATATATAAGTCTGTGTGCGTCTGTTTCTTTAGGTGTCTTGAATGGCTCCTTGACAACCTGATGACCCACCAAAATGTTGATCTGATGAAAGAACTTGGGTACGTTTGTTTGTTTTTATAAAAGGAAACAATTTGAAGAACAAATATGTGATGATGATACTCACTGTGTTCCAACCCTATGCATTTACAGGGTAGAAGTGATGGAGCAGCTGGTCCAGTCCTCGGATCTGTTTGTCATGCAGGTGGAGATGGATGTATACACTGCTCTGAAAAAGGTAAAGGAGAAACATTCATCTTCCTCTCAGATACACACACATTATAAATGTCTGATTTTGTTACTTTTTTTTGTCTGTCTGTAGTGGATGTTTCTGCAGCTCAACCCATCGTGGGATGGGCCCATCAAGCAGCTTCTGGCTGACGCTGATGCTTGGCTGTGCAAACGCCGGACAGGTAATATGACCCATATTTTGCGAAATGATGTCTATAAATTGTGTTTGTGGGTTAATATATTTTTTTCCTTTTAATCTTTATTTCCAGACTTATGTGAACGGGAGCCCTTCTTGAACACAGAGGAGGGGGCGCCTTTTTGTTCAGTGTTCAGGTTTGTACGTCTCCAGTACATCATCAATGACCTCGCATCTGCACGCATCCTGGAGAGAGACAACGTACTGCCCCCTGGTAATATATGATTTTCTTTGTGAATCACAGTTTCATCAGGAACGAATCTTCTGCTGTTATGTATTGTAACATTTCTTTCATGTATTTAATACTTTTCTTTTCATGTTTTACATTATAGAGTGGCTAACATCAGTGTACAAAAACCAGTGGTTTGCAATGCTCCGGACTGAATTTGATAATGATAATGGGTGAGAGCCTGAGTCGTTGTAATGGTACAATACTAATAGATAAGTTTTGCAGTAAGTAGGATTCTAATGCCATTCTTTTGTATCATTAGTCCTCAGGAGCTTAACAGAGATGAGTTTGAGCTGAACAGCATGAGGTGTGGCAGGAAACTGAGTAAAGATGGAGATGTAAGTGGATCTGTCACTTTTTTTTTACAACAGTCTCTTTACAGGTGATAATTTGATTAAAACTGAGACTTTTTCCTTTTTCTCTCAGTATTGCTGGCGGTGGACGGGCTTTAACTTTGGATTTGACCTGTTGGTGACCTACACAAACCGGTACATTGTCTTCAAAAGGAATACTCTGAGTCAGCCAGGTGGGGGCGCTGTGAGTCTGCAACCACGGAGACATTTGGCATATCGGTCAGTAGTTCAGTTAAGCCACTCATTTCTTTTTTATGTTCAAGACACTTATCACAGTTCAGCATTCAACTTTTGAATTTTAAATGATTAAATGATTTAGTGTCTAACGACTAATGTTAGCTCTGCTATGTTTAGCTGCTAAACTTTAACTTGCCTTTTGATCGTTTTTATTCATCAAGGTTACGTCTTGCCTCCTTCGACACTCGTGGAAAGTTGGTGTGTAGTCGCTCAACGGGATACCAGCTCCTCACCCTCGAGAAAGACCAGGTCAGAGAGCGCTGTTAACCTGTGTCCCTCCATTACCCTTTATAAAATGCAATTATACATTCGCCTAACATTGCTTCCATCCCTCAGGAATATGTGGTGATGAACCTGGACAGCCGGTTGTTATCATTCCCTCTCTACGTGTGCTGTAACTTCCTGTATACATCGCCTCACTCAGATCACCGCCCAGACTCCTCAGAACAAGAAAGCAGCACTCGCACTGTATCTTGATGCCTGTTCAGCTGCCTGCTGCCATTGCAATGGTAACACTGAGACACTGACACAAACTTGTATGTACAATCCATTGCCACATATTTAACACCATTTTGACATTGGACATGTCTGCATGCCATGTAACTCAGTCAAGTGTTTGGGGATTTGTCTCAATGTATTCAGTTTTGACACATACTGAGTTAGGTATGTATACATGGAGTCTGTTGTATAACCAACACATTACAGTGTCTGGGGATCACCATAAACTGGCACCCTTGGAGCAGTTTCTGTGGGTCACTTCTGTCACAAACTCTCTGCACTGTGCTGCTGGACCGTTAGACCTCCACAGCTCTGGAGTGTGTGGAAGCCTACGCTTAAATGTTATGATCAAACCTGTACAGACTTTACACTCATGTTGACAAAACCACTCTGGTTTTGGTTCATCTATGTATATTATCCTGAAATAAGGAATCATCACTGAACAAGCTCTCCACATTTCAGAGCACCATGAGCAGCATGAAGTAAAAACAGGATTTTCAACCTGTTTCTTTGGAACTTGTAACAGTCAAAGGCCAGTCCCTTATTTGGTCACGTTTCTGTTTCATTGTACGTCCAACCACTCAGACATGAGACATTCTATTCTAAACCTGCTCTTCCTCAAATGATACCTCTGAGTGAACCAGCATCTTGAAGTCTGACATCTTTAGTAATGCGTCCAATCACTTACACCAGCTCTGATGTTTCCAGCACCACGTTTCTGACATATTTTCAGAGACTTTCCGGGTTATTTTTTATACACTTTATCATCTCGTCTGTTTACTGATGTTAACCCAGCGCGCCTGAGCTTTGGCATCAGTGGAGCAGGATTTTCAGCTTGCTGCCACCACAGCATATAAAGTGTATTTGACAGTTATGCTGTTGTATATTTCAAAATTATTCAATTGTTTTGTTTATCTGTTACCTTGTATTGTTTTGAAAACTAGAAGATGTGAGGTTGTAATAATTCATCTGTGGAACTGTTAAATATCACTGAGTTCACATTTACAGGTGATTTTATTTGGCCATTTTTTATTTATTTATTTTTTACCTCATTTGTATTTGTATGGATATACGTTTGAAAAAGAGCATATACAATTATTAACTGCCAATAAGACCGCCCTGTCACATGGGCTGTGGTGCTATGACTTTCAGCAGGTCTTTATTGCAGGTTATTACACCTCTGTCGCTATTTGATGAATGTTGACATGTTAAAAATTTGCATTGATTTTGTCAGTTTTATTTATCAGAAAACAGCTGTACAACAACAGGTCCTACTAGAAATATTTTCTACAGTGTCAGAGCAGCAGTAAAGAGGATGTTCTGATGAAGTGAGATTAAAATGTTGGTAGAATGACTCGGATCAGCATGTTGCTGTGACAGCTTCTGTTTTCACTTCTCCACAGTCTGTTCTTTGCAGTAGTGTCTGAATATGATACAATGTAAAGACTAAAAACAATTCTGGCCACCAAAGAGCTGTATATTTCAATGCTGTAGCCTTTGTTATGCGTTCTATATCTATGGACCAAAATGGACTCACTGTTTATATCATTATCATCACTTCATTAAATTTCAATCCACTATATTGGCTGCATGTAAAGCAGTTTCACCAGCTGAGATCTGGAGCAGTAACAGGATATACATCAGGTCTGCAGTAGGTTTGTACAATTTAACATCCTGACTCAGTCTGCCCATGTTGCAGTGTTGCCTTCCTTGTACCACTATTTGTATATATAACTAAAGATATTCCTGTTGGCATTAAAATACACATGGGGGAAAAAAAAGCACCATACTATTTGCTGTCAGTGTCATTTTTTTTACAGTTACATAATCACAATCTCCTTTTCATTCTTTTAATTTGGATATACAAACATGGAAAGGAAAGACAAAACATTGAACAAGTCAATTAAATCACAAAAAAAGGGTGAGAGGAAGGAAGAGGAACTGTAATTAATAAATATTGAGAGAGTTGAGTATAAAAACCTTCATGTGATGTTTGAAGATCTGAAATGCACCATATATGCACTTCTGAGCTGATATCTGATTCACGATAACATGACATCATACATGCAGATAATCCAAGCTCAAATAACAAATGTCACAGTGAGCTGTTTTCAGTCTTTATACATCACTCTCCTCACCTCTTCCACTGTTTCAGCCTCTTCATTTGCCTTAAGCGACTAACCCTGGCCTGCTTTATGTGTGTCTACTGAGCCTGGGCTGTCTACGGGACGGACCGCAGCCAGCACCTCACTGCTGTATAGAGTCCAAGTTCTCTTTGAGTCTTCGGGTCATGCTCGGTATCAAATTAACGTGGTCGTCCACACAGCTGCCAACACAGCGGTCCATTAGCGATCGAACAGCTGGTTCTTTGGCACCGGAGTCAAAAAGATCCTTAGCCTTGTCGTTGCAGTGCATCGTGCATCTGGTCAGACGGTCCTGATGGAAGAGTTAAAAGGAAAATCTCAGAGGGCTGTTAACATTTAATCTTTAATGTCCTTTACACTAATTTTATTTCATGTCCATACAAAAATATAAAATTCTTGTGCAGCACAGTCAAAGGGATACTAGGTAACTTTTAGCGACGTGGCTCCCCCTACTGTCTCGGAGTACACGTTTTATAACACACTGTCGTAAAAACAGACGCTGTCCCTCACGTCTGTGAACATTCTCAGTCATCCAGATCATTTTCATTCAAATAAAAGGTTGAAGCAAGGCGTCTGGACTTGTAGGGTTTCCTTGAACAACTGCTAGCCTGCTCTATAGCTCTCTGTCTCTGTGCTGAAAGCGAGAACACTGTTTGCCGTAAAGTGTTCCAGCGCGTGCAAGTGCGGTATTCTCGCTACAGACAGCAGGGGGGGTCAAGGGGGTCGTCATTCGTCCGGTAATGTGTCATTTTAACATCTACTGACTTACAAAGATGATTCATTAACATGAAAATGTTACTTAGTGTGGCTTTAATTAAACAACTGCATCATCTAGGTGGCTAAAAGTGGCTCAGTCCATAGGGCATTGGGCTGGGAAGCGGAGGGCCGCCGGTTCGAGTCCAGCCCTGGACACATGGAGGTGCCCTTGAGCAAGGCACCAAACGCGGTGTGTATGCATGACAAAAACTGTATAGGAGTGACTTAAATTTCCCTTTAAACGATCAACAGAGTATATAAAAGAAGTAGAAGTATATAAAAAAATTAAACTAAAATGACTGACAGACTTTCTTCCTAGGGTGAATTTGGTGACGGTAGGTGTGTCTCACCTGAAACTTCTCCAGCTCTGAAGTGACCAGTCCCTGGGCTTTAGCCAAAGGAGTGTGACAGCGCTCTATACACTGATGCACCTGAGTCATGGAGTCTGTGGAGCGGTCACAGCAGTCCGCACTGCACCTGAACATGCGCCCCTGTACCAGGAGCACCAAAGAGCTGTTAACATTCACATGCACATTCATGCAGGTAAACAAAGAACAGTTGTGACACCCACCTGCATTTTTCGAATGTGCTCGCTCTCCAGGTTTTGGACCATTTCTTCGACCACAGTCTGCACGCGTGCCTGATGAGCCTCCGCCATCTCTGCTCTCTAAAAGTCTTCAGAAAATACTTAAAACACGTTTATCGTGTAAAATGAACCGGCCTGGGTCTGTGCACCGGTAGTATCACCGCCCGAGCAGTCAGGAAGTCCCGTTACTTTACAATTTGACAATAACTAAGGTCACCTCCATTCAAGCATGGTTCAAGATGCGAGCTGATTGCGTCACTTCCGATTTTCTTCCGCAAGCGATTAACTTCCGCGGAGACGAAGTGAAAAGGTAAGTTTGAAATATATTTATACCCGCGTAGAAAACTAAGTTTAGACACAAACTACAAATTACCTCCAAAAACCTTTATTTTTTGTGATAAATATCTCGAATGAAAAATGGCAACTTCCGCTTCCGCTCGAGTCCTCTAAAATAAAGTTCCTCTTTGATGTAAAAATGTGTTTTACAGTCATTTTCATGTCTTGTTCTTGTACCTTTGGTAAGATTCGAGATGTACATCTGTCATTTTATATTGTCATAATTATTATTTTTGTATTGTTCCTCTGAACTGTGTCAATAAAAACCGGAGAAAAAACTGCATCAGAAGTTTGCCTTTCAAAATAAAATACAACTAACGTTAATCCTATTCTGACCTGACAAAACAATGTGTTATAACAGCTACTTTTTGATTTTTGCAGAAAATATCAACTCATGTATAGTCATGTTACAGGAAATTTGAAGGCGTTTCGCGACGTTTTCATCTGTGTGAATTTTTCTGAAGCAGTTTTTCTTTATTGTGAAATCGAAGTTAAAGTTTCCCGGAAGCGTGTCTGAATGTTTAGAGACATTCACGCCGCCCGGACGTGATTCCTTTGGTAAACGAGCTCAGTGAGTTGTTCCCACTTCTGGTTTGACAAAGTCCTCAAAGTCAACAGTTTGGGTTTTCGTTGAAATGTTAATCTGGATCTTTCAACAATATCAGTTATAGAGGCTCATCTGGACCAGCTGCAGCCGTTGTAGTTACTTCTGAAATTGTGAGTCCACACTGTGCACACATTATATTTAAAACAACATATTTAACGAGCACAGTCGGCTTTTCTTCGCTTGTAAAATAATGTGTGTTACTATTTCCGTTGTTATTGCTTTGAAACCCTGAGTGTGTAACCTTTGACCAGGACTGATAAAGAAATCGACTTATTAGAGTGAAGATGACTCATGTTTATTGTCATAAACTCCTTTCCTCCTCTGCAGATGGTTATTAGTGAAGAGCTGTGAATGCCCATGATGCATCTGTCACTGAGAGCGCTGCTGTTCCTGGGGCTGTGGCATTCTGGGAGGAGAAGTTTAGCTTCAGCTCCTCAATTGCAAGAGCAACCCAAGAAGATAGGTGAGGCAGTCCCATCAGATGATCCACTAAAATCCGCTTTGATACAGACTCATACTATGCAGTAATATGGATAGTTACTCGGGACTTCCTGTTGCTTTAAACTGCTGTCGCTGTTCCTTTAAAGCTGTCGTCGGAGCAGGGATAGGTGGCACGGCTGCAGCCTACTTCCTGAGGCAAGAGTTTGGTACAGGGGTCAAGATCGATGTGTTTGAACCTGACGCTGTTGGGGGACGACTGGCGACGGTGAAGATCGGAGAACATGAGTATGAGACAGGCGGGTCAGTGATCCACCCTCTGAACCTACACATGAAGCACTTCATCGAGAAACTAGGTAAAGACAACATACGCTGAACATAATGTGAATAACACTAAAAACATGTTCAGGAATTGAATGTAGATCCCTGTTTTCTTCAGGTATTCCTCAGAGGAAAGATGTCCCCTCTAAAATGGCTATATTTGACGGAAAGGAGCTGGTGTTTGAAGAGAGTGACTGGTTCATCATTAATTTCTTCCGCATCCTCTGGCGATATGGGTTCAACTTTCTTCGGATGCAAATGTGGGTGGAGAGTGTCCTGGACAAATTTATGAGGTATGAGCGGAACATTTTAGATCAAGGAATTCTTTCTTCTATGGAATAACCATGTTAACCCTGATATTCACAGAATCTACCAGTATCAGCAGTACGGCTACTCATTCTCCAGTGTGGAGAGGATCTTGCATGCAATGGGAGGTGATGGTTTTCTTACTCTGATGAATCAGACTCTTGAGGAAACGATGATCGGTGAAGGATTTTCGCAGGTCTTCCTCAACGACCTCGTTGCCCCCATCACTCGTGTCAACTACGGACAGAGCGTACGCATCAATGGCTTCGTGGGTACGTTTCCGGACTTATTTGTGCTTTGGAACATAACCTCCCTTCACTGTCTCGCCATGGAGGAGCGACTGAAACAAATAGCACCACACTAACATGTACTTTTTTTTTTTTTTTTCCTTCCAGGTGCAGTGTCACTTGCGGGTGCAGACTCAGGCCTGTGGGCAGTAGATGGAGGCAATAAGAGAGTTTGTACCGGACTCCTGTACCACAGCAAGAGTGAGCTCATCTCTGCCAGAGTGACGTCCATTTCAGTCAAAGTCCGACCATCTAAGACAGGTAGCAGTCCTTCATTTTGTACAGAATGAACCATTTTTCCCATCCACATTTTCACATATTTCATCTCACCTTCCTCCCATCTCAGGCAGCTCCACCAGTTTTTACGAGCTTAACTATGTTGGAGAATCAGGCTCAGCACACGCCCTGTATGATATCGTGGTAATAGCGACGCCATTACACCAGGGCAAATCAGACCTCACATTCTCAGGCTTCTCCCCTCCGATCTCATCTCACTACCCGGGACGTTACCACCAAACAGTTTCCACTCTGGTCCATGGCTTGCTAAACATGTCCTATCTGGGTTCCAGCGAGCCAGCCTCAGACTTCACCGTGTCTGATATTCTCACCACAGATTCTAAAGGCTCCATCATCAACAGCCTGAGCTCTCTTGACCCTGTGCACATCCCCGCAGGTTATAAGCGGCCCCCTGCCGATAAGCCCAAAGTGTGGAAGGTGTTCTCCCCTCAGCCTCTTACCCAGGAGCAGCTGCGCAACATGTTTCTCTCCTATGATTTGGTGTCTGAGACTCCGTGGCTGGCATACCCGGCTTACCGTCCGCCGCACCGCAAGACCCCTCCATTCATTCTGCACAAGCGGATGTACTACCTCAGTGCTGTGGAGTGGGCGGCTAGCGCCATGGAGATGAGCGCCATTTCTGCCAGGAACGTGGCCCTGCTAGCACACCACCGCTGGCACGAACAGGTCGGCAAGATCGACCAGGAAGACCTGCACACCCGACTGAGAGGAGAGCTCTGAAGAAAAAAAAACGAAAAAAAAACTCCAATGTCATGTCAATCAAGTTCATCATTTCTATCAATCAGATTACATTACACTTAGCAAAGTAGAGAGATTAATCTGCAGTTGTTTTAATCATGGATTTATGCACACAAATGCAGTTTAACTGATACTGAATAGTTGGTTTTAAACAAGTAATTCAACCAAACTAAACCACTAATATCCTCGTTTAACGTGGAACGTCGTCGTGTTATTATTAGCGCTTGGAAAACAAAAGAAAAAGAAGTTTTCTTCTCTGAGATAAACTTGAAGACATCACCAGCAAATGCAGCACAAATCACATGACAGGTTGGAGCTTGTGCGTTTTGTGAGACGATCACTGTGAACCAAACTGCACTGCAGGACACAGCTGTCCGTACAAGTGTCTTTAGTATTATGAGCACAATAAATCTGTCTCTCTAATGCCCAGCAGCTCCTTCAGGCTGCATCAGACGTGACATTTTCACTGGGTTTGTCTACCACGTGAAATGAAACGTCATTGTTGACTTAACATGTTGTGATCCAGCTTTCCTGCTGGGTGCGAATAGCATAGTTGGATACAGACACAGGATTCTAACAGCATCTTTCGTCTTTAAACAGTAGTGTGATCTTCCCCTGTTTAAAGCTGATTGGTTGACGTGTCCCAGTCTGTATTTGTTTTCTAAGTGATGAGTTGTTTTTTGTTTCTTTACTGATATTAATAAGTGGACAATTGAGATAACAGATATATAAACTCAACTTGTGCCTTCTGTCTGAATAATTGGCTT